>JASDQU010369153.1:0-11317 GCA_032191745.1 Picea mariana
ATCTAGGTAAAGAACATTGGGAGGTAGTAAAGTGGATTCTTAGATACTTGAGAGGTACTTCTAATCATGCATTATGTTTTGGAGGTTCAAAAACTGTTCTACAAGGATATGTTGATTCAGATATGGCAGGTGATAAAGATAGCAGGAGGAGTACGACAGGGTATGTGTTTATTATAGGTGGAACAACAGTAAGTTGGATTTCAAAACTGCAAAAGGTTGTTTCACTTTCAACAAAAGAGATAGAGTATGTTGCTGCTATAGAGGCTAGTAAAGAGATGATTTGGTTACAGAGGTTTATGGAGGAATTGGGAAAGAAGCAAGAGAATAGCAGGTTGTACTGTGATAGTGAGAGTGTCATTCATCTTGCAAAGAAATCAACCTTCTATTCGAAGACTAAGAATATACAATTGAGGTACCACTTCATATGATCCACCTTGGAAGATGGACATTTGAAGTTGGAAAAGATAGACACTAGCCAGAATCCTGCAGACATGTTAACAAAGGGAGTAACCAGGGAGAAACTGAGTTCCTGCTCAGTTTCAGTTGGTCTTCAAGAATGAAGATGAAGATGAGAAATTTTCCAGGTCCAAGAAGGTTTAGAGTCTATCATACACAACAACAGTGGAATTGTTGAGATCAGTCTCCAAGTGGGAGATTGTTGGTTGTGGAGCCTGATTGTCTTCCTGATTTAGAGGTCTTTTACTTTCAGCTATGCTTATACCCCATGAAGTATTTACACCCCATAAGTATGTACACTCTTCTACGTGGGGGAGTGCAAAAGGGGGGTACCCCCTTTGCAGGGTCCGGGGGGGATATCCCTCCGGCTGGGGGTCTCGGGGCAAGCAGGCCCCCAGCGGGGGTTTGGGGGTGAAGCCTCCGAAGGAAAAATTGCCTTGTAAATGTGTATTGTAATTTCATTGTAAATCTGGACCATTCATTATAAGGTCGCAGATCTAATGGAAGAGATTATGTTAGCGTTTTTTTCCCTAGAAGGAAACCCTATTTTATGAGGAAAATGTATTGCGGCTATGATTGATGACGAATATTGTATTATGAGATAGGAGACTGTGAGAGAAAGAAGAGGAAGTTACAACGGGTTTGTTGTAGGTTGTATCCCTTCATATGATGATAACAATAAATGATTGACCTGGCAATTTCTCTAGTGGACATAGCCCACACTGGGCGAACCATGCAAATCTGTGTCTCTATTGTATTGTGTATCTTCTGTGTTTTGTTTCCACATTTGTTTTATTTTATTGCTCCAAGGTCCTTTTTTTCTAACACCTACCCAGTCTTTGTATCTCTTGAGCCTCTGTGCAGACTGCTATAAAGCCAATCCAAACAGTTCACTTTATGGGCCTCCCCAATATGATATCAGTCTCTGCATACAAATACTTCTTCACTTGATAGCCATAATACTTACTATCAAGAAGTTTATCAAGGCTATAATTACACCCACCATACTTATTCATGCAAAGTTTACCATCGAACACGTCATAGCATAGCTGTGCAAAAACACCATATTTGAGGATTTCAGCTTTCAAAACTGGATTCATGGGATCTAATAACCCATTCCACATGTTCGTTCCCTGAATATCACCTCACATATCTGTGAGCGCTTTGTTTTTGTGTTCGCCCATGTCTTCTAGTCCGCCAATAAGGGGATGCTCTATCCCATTCTAGTATATACCTTTGTAGTTTAACCTTGTCAACCTCCTCTTTGCTGAATATAAGACATGAAACTGGATATAAGACATGAGGATTATAGACAGTAGGATTATAGACATGAATTTATGAAGTTGAATCCTCATTGTGTGTGAGTATGCTGGTTTGGATTTGAAACAATTTGTGGATCTCAATCGTCAATTACTCAAGGCCAGGTAAAGTAACAATGGCTTGGCTTCTACAACAGTATGCATGTGAGCTTCCACAATGCAAACGATATTACACTGATCATGACTGTGTTTCCATATATATAACAATCAGAGCGCCGTACGCGAATATATATATGGTACAGGAAATTCATTTACAGCTTCATACAGGTTGGAATTTGGGAAATGGTTGGGTGAACCGCAAAATTCGGAAGTCGAATTGGACATAGGTTTTTTGTTCCTATATTCTTCTGGCATCCGGAGACTCATCTCAAAGCAGTCGTTCAACATAGTATTAAGTGTCATGGCTATTTTCTCAACTAGATACTAGACCCTAGGGATTACATGGCCTCCATACTTATTGAGCTAGAGCATCTATCTATTCTAGAATCTAGACACTGAGAATGAAAACTGACTTTAAAAAGATGTATTCAAATGTTTAATGAAATCAATTTATTGGTTTCCCATGTTTGCTATCCTTTTCAACAAGACTTAAAAAATAAACGCCTTAGAATTTCTAGTGAAAATGCCTTGGACCATCTTGACTTTGCTTCCTCATAAATCAATTTTTTTTTACATTGCATTTTTCATGTCGTTTCCACAAAGATACAGTGACCATTGGGCCAAGGCATCTTTGTGGAAATGACAAGGAAGATGCGATGTAAAATACAGAAATCGATTAACACCACCTCTAATAGAGTTCCTGGTGAAAATGCCTTGGCCCCATCTTGATTGTGCTTCCTTATAAATCTATTTTTTTTTTACATTGCATCTTCCATGTCGTTTCCACAAAGATACCTTGGCCCCATATTCACTATATCTTTGTGGAAACGACATGCAAATGGGCCAAGTAATGCCTTGGCCCATCTTGACCGTGCTTCATTATAAACCGATTTATCTTTTTACATAATCTTCCATATTGTTTCCACAAAGATGCCTTGGCTCATCTTCACTATGCAAAGTGAAGATGAGTCAAGGCATCTTCACTGTGAAGAGTGAAAATGAGCCAAGTAATGCCTTGGCTCATCTTCATCTGCACAGTGAAGATGTCTGGGCTCATCTTCACTATGCAGAGTGAAGATGGCCCAAGCATTACTTGGCCCATCTTCATTCTTCACTCTAATGCCTTTGGCCCAGTGAAGAGTGAAGATGGGCCAAGTAATGCTTCACTCTTATGCCTTTGGCCCAATGAAGAGTGAAGATGGGCCAAGTAATGCCCAAGAGTGAAGAGTGAAGATGGGGCCAAGCATCTTTGTGGAAACTACATGGAAGATTATGTAAAAGAATAAATCGATTTATAATGAAGCACAATCAAGATGGGCCAAAGGCATCCTTGTGGAAACTACATGGAAGATGTGATAAAGTTGGAAAAATTTAAAGGTAATAATAGAAATTGAGAAATGGGCGTGTTGACCAGGACACCACCGTAGAGTACGAAAAGTAGTGATAAGTTAAAAAAAAAACGACATGGAAGATGTGATAAAGTTGGAAAAATTTAAAGGTAATAATAGAAATTGAGAAATGGGCGTGTTGACCGGGACACCACCATAGAGTACGAAAAGTAAAAAGGCACGAACGAAAAGTAGAAAGGTAATAATAGAAATTGAAAATTGGGACACTGAAGTGAACAAAATGATGCATTTTTCCGACAATTCAAGTAATACGGTTCACTAGCCTCAATTCAAGATGGAATAAGTAGAGAAATAGAAAAAGCAGAAAGTTGACTAGGGTCAATTTCTCCACAAATCAAGTAATAAGGTTCATACTCATCAATTCAAATCGGAATAAGTAGATATAAAAAATAAGAAGTTGACTGGGGTTTAGAGGCAAGGAAAGTCAGGGAAATCCAATAACTTTATGGAAAGTTGGTGAGGTGTTTTGTGTCAATTTACTGTGCAATTCCATGTGGAATTTGGCTTCCACTAATAAAACAAAAACACATATAGGTGACCTTATTTAAAGTTGGTGAGGTATTTTGTGTCAATTTACTCTCTAATTCCATGTGGAATTGGACTTCCACCAATAAAACAAAAACGCATATCGGTGACGGTAAGAATTTGAAACTAATACTTCTAATTCTTTTCCTTTTGAAACTTTCATCAGATATTCTATTTATTGTTCAAGTCTTCGATTTGAAATCATATCCTTCACTCGATTGTCGAATAGTTATTGAATTTTCAACACATTCTGTCGTTGCCCTATGGATTAGTTATCTTTTGTTATATTTATTGAATTTACAAAAGATGAGACCGGGAGATATGTGATAAGTTCGTTAAATCTCAACAAAGTGTGACAGTGTGACAACAATAAGTTCAAAAGATATGAAGATGACTATTCAAGAGTGAGAAAATGTGTTTTACACGTGAAATAATAGACTATAATCTGAACTCAATAACTACACTTTGCCACAAAATATTTGACATAATAAGAAGTAAAGAAGATAATACAGAGAAGGCAATGTGCATAATGTGCAGAGAGCATAATTGTCGAGTATATTCATTAAGGGAAAAGAGATGAGCTAAATAGGCTCGAGCAAATCAATAAACAAAACAAGCGATCCTTTCTAACTCATACAGTTGGCCATAACAGTTGGCAGTGTACAGTCACTCACTGTTGAGGTTATTGATATAGTTAACTCTCCCTCTTAAACTCAACAGTTACAAACATCAGTATTGATAATGCCCAAGTGTTGTCTCTGAAAATCAAAAATGAATTTTCCTAGTGGCTTTGTAAAAATATCTACGAGCTGATCTCGAGAGCCACACAATTGAAGTGTGATGTCACCATTATTGACTAGCTCACGTATGAAGTGAAAACGAGTGTCAATATGCTTTCTTTTCTTGTGAAACACATGGTTTTTTGATGGAGCAATCGCTGAGGTGGTGTCACAAAAGATAGGAGTTGGCTCATTTTCTGTATGTGACATATCATTCAATATTCTTCTTAGCCACACAACTTGACAGGAAGCTGAGGTAGCAATGACATACTCTTCCTCTACAGAAGATATTGATATAATGGGCTGCTTCTTTGATGTATAGGAAATCAGGTTTGTGCCCAGGTGAAAAGCATGTCCTGAGGTGTTTTCCCTATCATCTAGGCTTCCTACAAAATCACTGTCTGTGTAACCAGAGAGATGATTATCATGAAACTGAGTGTACCATAAGCCAAAATTGAGAGTGCTTGCAACATATCTCAGAATTATTTTTGCCATCTTCAAGTGAGAATATTTGGGGGATTCCATGAACTTAGAAACAAGATTGGCTGCATACATAATATCAGGCCTAGTTGCTGTAAGATACAACAAACTTCCAATAAAATTTTGTACAGGGTAGATTCCACTGTAGAGCCTTCATCTTTATTGCTCAATTTTGTGCCTAGGGGTGTAAGAGTTTCTGCTAGATTGCAGTCTTCCAAGCAGAATCTTTTGATGATGTCTGTTGCATACTTTTGCTGACATACAAAAATGCCTTTGATTGATTGGTCAACCTCAATCCCCAAAAAATATTTCATGATGCCAAGATCTGTCATCTCAAACTCAGATTGCATGGCATGTTTAAAACTGGTTAACTCAAGATTTCCGGTATATATCATGTCATCAACATAAAAACATACAATCAAAAATTTATTGTGTTGATCAGTTTTGGTGTAAAGAGTTGGCTCATTTTGGCTTCTATTGAAACCACTCTTGATTAGGTAAGTATCAATTCTATTGTACCAAGCTCTTGGAGCTTGCTTTAATCCATACAAGGCTTTCTTCAACTGATACATTTTGGCTGGTTGCTCTTTGACTCAAATCCAGGTGGCTGATCCACATAAACCTCTTCTTCTAAGACAACATTCAAGAAATATGACTTGACATCCATTTGGTATACTTGCCATTTGTTTTGAGCTGCTATGGCTAAGAGAGTCCTTACAGTGTCCAACCTTGCTACTGGAGAAAAAGTTTCACCATAATAAATACCTGGTTGTTGTGAGAATCCATTGGCAACAAGTTTTGCCTTGTGTTTTTCAATCTACCCTTTTCATTGAGTTTAGTTTTGTAAACCCACTTGACACCAATACTTTTCTCGTGTCTCAGCAGATCAACAAGATCCCATGTCTTGTTCTTCTCAATGGAGTCAATATCTTGGTTCATGGCTTGAAACCAATGTGGCTCCTTAGCTGCCTCCTTAAAAGATGTAGGTTGACATGACATTAATGCAAAATGATTGTGTTGATCAATATCATCCAACTACTAATGGATGTCTCTCAAGCTTCAAGTTCTCTGATTTTGAAGTTCAGAGGATGAATCTATGCTTGAAGTAGAGTTGTCCCGAGGACTTTCAGGCTGTCTTTGTACCTACAATCTTGGAAGGGCAGGCTGATGTGTTTGTTGTCTTGAACTTTCTGTGTTTCCAAGAAGTGGCATCAATGGATTTTGGTTGTCCATAGGTCGATTTTCAGACTCCCTCTAGAATTGATTTTCAAGAAATTTGACATATCTGCTGAGAATTAGTTTCTTTGAAATCAAATTGTAGAGTCTGTAGGATTTTGATGTCTCACTGTAGCCATCAAAAATGCATTTCTCACTTCTATCATCAAGTTTCTTCTTCAATTTAGAAGGTATGTGAGAAAATGCTATGAATCCAAAAATCTTGAGATGAGGAACATTTATCTTTGTCCCACTCCATGCTTCTTGAGGGACCTTCATCTTGAGACTAGTGGTTGGAGATCCATTCATGAGATAAACTAAGCATGCTACTGCTTCAGCCCAAAATAGTTTTGAGAGACATTTCTCTCTTAGAAGGATTATTTCCATGTTCATTATTGTCTGATTTTTCCTTTCAACCACTCCATTTTATTGTGGAGTATACCTGGTTGTAGTTTGCTTGATGATGACTTGTGATTTGCAAAAAATTGCAAATTCTTTGGAGCTGTATTCTCCTCCTCCATTTGACCTGAGAAATTTTACATATTTTCCAGTGTTTTTCAGCTTCAGCTTTGAATTCTTTGAACTTTGCAAAGGTTTTAGACTTGTGTCTGAAAAAATAGATCCAAATTTTCCTGCTAAAGTCATCAATAAACATTAGAAAATAAAGACTTCGAACTATTGACGTTGTTTGCATTGGTCCACATAGGTCAGTGTTAACCAGTTCTAAGTGTTGTTTGACTTGCGTGGAGGACTATGGAAAACTAGTTCTCTTATGTTTTCCAAGAATACAAGACTCACATGGGGTATTTTTCTCTTTGAAGTTAGGTAGACCTTTGAACATGGAGTTCTTCTATAGAACACTTAGACTCTGAAAGGGTAGATGTCCAAATATTGCATGTCGAACTATAGTTTCATTGGGGGTGGATGCACTTTGTGAATATGATTGGATCAGATTTGTAGCTCCAAGAGTTAGGGGAAACATCCTCTTCTGAGTCATGTGGATTTTAGAAATCAAATTTCTGCTGGGGGTTTTATCATATATCCTACATGGTGCTCCTTCAAAAAGCACTTTATATCCATTTTCAATTTGCTGTCCTACACTTAACAGATTATGTTTCAGATCTGGAACATGATAGACATTGTTTATGTCTTTCTTTACATTTTGTTTAGTAAGAATAGGTACAATACATTTTCCTTGAACTTTATCCAAGGAATCATTTACAAGTGTAATATCAGATGAAATTGAAGAATCAATGCATGAAAGTAAATCTTTGTTGCCTATCATGTGATTGCTGCAACCACTGTCCAACAACTAGAGATTTTTATGTTGTTCTTCAATCTCTTGGCATGAGAGAAACATACCATCTGAGGTTTCTCTTTCATGATTTGAGACATGTTCTCTACCTGAGAGATGATTTGCTTGCTTCTTCCAACATTCCGATTCATAGTGTCCATAATTTTTGCAGTAATAGCATTGTATGCTTGATTTTTCATTTGATCTTCTTCCTCTGCCTCTTTGAGGCTAGAAACTCTGATTCTGGTTCTGTTGTCTTTGACCTTGGAAATTCTGATTCTGTTTTTGTTATCAGTGATCTGCATTTGAATGATGGTTACTTGGACTTCTCCCTCTTCCTTGATGACCTCTGCTTCTCCCTCTGCTGAGGGAGAATTGAGTCTTGAAGGAATTAGCTATTGACTTATATGAAAGATGTACTCTGGTCTCATGTGTCAATAGAGAGCCCATTAATTCATCTGTTGAAAAATTTGACAGATCCTTGGATTCAAGGATGGCTGTAACAACCATTTCAAATTTCTTTGGTAGGATTTTGAGGACTTTCTCAACAATTATTTGATCATGGATGGCTTCACCAATCAATCTAATTTGGTTTAGAATTCCCATGACTCTGGTCATAAACTGATCAACGTTTTCAGACTCTGTCATTTTTAAATTCTCAAAATGTGTCCTCAAGGTTTGTAGTTTGATTGTTTTGACCCTGTCAATGCCTTAGTAAGTTGATTTAAGGATGTCCTAGGCCTGTTTTTAAGTAACAACACCTATGATTTTTAAGAAAATTGAGTCATCCACTGAATTTTGAATCCATAATTTGGATTTATTCTCTCTGTTCATCTGTGTTGCTTGAGCAATCCTCTATTGATTGGTCATGGCAACAAGGTCTGTTGGATCTGGTTCCACATATCCAAGATCCACTAGATCCCAACACTCTTGTGCTTGTAAGAAGGATCTCATTCTAAGAGAGCAAAACTCATAGTTATTTATAAGAAGAATCAGTCCTTGAGTTGGTCCTAAATTGCTAGAGGTGGCCATCCTGTAAAAACAAATTAACAGAAAAAATTGTTAGAGTTTTGCATGCTTACTTGTTTCCTGTGTGAAAAACAAGGTCCGTGAAATCCTCTATGTGACTTCGGGCAGAAAAACACGGGGATGACCACTACTTTGGAAACTATATCCCCTCTTATGTAAGAATTGGTATTTTTGAGTTTACTCGAGAGCCAACAAAAAATGGAAGTTTAGCTTCTCATGTGACCATGGGTGGAAAACCAAGCCCTCCGAGTCTTCGGGCTTCGGTCATTTCGACGCTGAAGGTATCAATTCCATCGAATAGATAAATGGTCAAATAACGGTCTTATTCCAAAGATCGATGGTCCTCATTGATTTGAGATCAACGATCCTCAATTACTTTGGGACTTCATATGGCATTCCTTTCTTCCATGCTGTTGCTGCAAAGATCAACGATCCTCGTTGATTTGAGATCAATGGTCCACAAATACTTCAGGAATTCAGGTGATATGCCTTCCTTACCTGTTGCTGCAAAGATCAATTATCCTCGTTGATTTGAGATCAATGGTCAACATATACTTCGTGAATTCGGGTGATATGCCTTTCTTACCTACTATTGTAAAGATCAACGATCCTTGTTGATTTGAGATCAATTGTCCACATATACTTTTGGACTTCGGGTGATATGTATTTCTTACCTGTTGTTGCTGCTACAAATATCAATGGTCCTTAGGCCTTAGCAAACAAATGAGCAAGATATTCTTCAAAACTTTGACATTTGGGAGTTTTTGTTTGCTAATACATGCAATCCTCCAGAGTGTCGTATCGTCGAAGTGAGAGATCTGCCTCCACATGGCCTCTTGTTTTGGACGACCAAGATTTACTTTGGAACTTGAGGCTTCGGGTGTTCTGAGGTGCACAACATCACAAACCTTTGAAGTGTTAACCTTCGAAAGTGATAGATCTATCGACGCATGTCCATAGCCTTCAAGGGCTCAGATTTACTTCGGGACATCAGGTAGATCTCTCTCTGCAATACCTTTCAGAGTGCTAAGTCTCCAAAGTGATGGATCTGGTGCCGCGTGTCCTCGTTGATGGATGGTCCAGATGAAATCTAGGCTTCGGGCCTTCAGGATTTCTGGCTTCTCGTGTCCATCTTTCTTTCGAAGTGATTATTGTCGAAGTGCAGGATCTCCTACCACGTGTCTACTTCAATCAACGATCTAGATCTACTTCAGCTCTTTGGAGCTTCAAGAGTCTTTTACTTCTTAGCTTCTTCTTGTTTCCTCCCAGAGTTCGAGATCGCCTGACGCATATCACTCGCTTGAAGATCAATGATCACGAGTGATTGTGGAGACTCAACTTGCTCACTCTTTAATCTCCTTGTCGATCTCTACAAAGTGAGGATGCTTGTTTGTAGTGGGATCAATATCCGTCGTTGATCTGTTGATCTGATAAGCTAAATGATCTTGATCGATTGCGGGCTCACAAATTTCTCGCGCCTTAATTTCCTCTCCGATCCCCGCAATGCGAAGATGCTCATTAGTAGTGGGATCGATATCCGTCGTTGATCTGTTGACATGAAAAGATAAATGATCCTGAGCGATTGTGGGCTCACAACTTGCAGAAACTTTAATTTTGTTTTCGATCCCCGCAATGTTTCCCCATCGTCTATATCTCTACAATGAGATTTGACTGTCCTGACTTGATCTTTGCTTGATCTGATGGCTAATATTGATCTCGCTAAGATCTTACAGCTTAGAAAAAATTATCTTTACTTGCGGCCTCGTTGTCCTTTCTGAGGTTGATTAACAACTCGGATTTGTTCACAGGGCCGATCTTACAACTAATGTTGCTTCTCCTTTGCTGCTTTTGAAAACTTTCATCTTAAGAAAGAATTTCAAAAATCTTTCACGAATTCTTTAAATGATCTCAAAATATTTAATTGTTCTAGTCTTTCTGTAGTTCGGCTTCCTCACGCTTGTTGTCTGCAATGATATTTTGAGCGTATGTGGACTGCAAAATGCTCTCCAAGCTCGGAGAAGAGTCTTTCTTCCTGTGCTCTCATCTGCAAGACAATGTAGGCTCTATGCTCTTCTTCTTTTGATTGGGCTGCTCTCCAGGCACTGTGAAGAGGCTTACGTCCCGTGCTCTGATACCATGACAAAATAAGAAGTAAAGAAGATAATACAAAGAAGATAGGTTGTGAACAAGAATGTGTAGAGAGCATAGCGTCGAGTATATTCATTAAGGGAAAAGAGCTGAGCTAAATAGGCTCGAGCAAATCAAGAAACAAAACAAGAGATCCTAACTAACTCGTACAACTGGCAGTGTATAGTCACACGCTATTCAGGTTACTGATATAATTAACAATATTTTCAAAATATACAAGGCTCTCAAAGATTTGAAATTCAAAATTTCAGATTCTATAGATTACATGAGTAGATTACTACATAACTATGTTGGTTTCACTCATTCGATGCAGTTGACTCATTGGGAGGAGTATTAATAAAATGGGAGGATACAAATTATTTTCATATACATAAAACTATGTAACTTGCAGTATTAACATCAAATAATTTTACATATAAATACATTGAATTTTGGCTTAATATAGGTACGCTATCTTAACTACACTAACAATTTGTTGATAGAATATCTCAACCACACACCAATATAGGAGATAATTAGTTGGAGAATATCTCCCATATCCAATTAACTTAAAGAACCTCTTAA
>JASDQU010369154.1:0-11332 GCA_032191745.1 Picea mariana
TTTGGAGAGTGTATCTCTCTTCCTACTCCAAAGCGCTAGCCTAGCTAAATGTTGGTGTAATAGAGCCCTAGAAAAGAGTTACTAGATAAATTTTATGATTACGCAGTGTTATTAAGAACTGTTGTTTACTCAAAGGAAATGAAAGTGAAACTTATGTTGTATGACTCAGACCCAACAATGAAAGGATGAGAATGAAATGTATCACTTTTCGTTCAATGAATCCTATGTATGGGAGGGAAAGAGAAAGTTTTCCAGATCAATCGTGAACGACAATGCAAAATTTCCTTTAAAATGCAAATGCAACAAATCACGCATCAAATGACAATTCTCTATTGTGTCTTTTTCAATAACTTCAACAATTGATTTTCAATGTTTTCAAAAACGAAAATGATTTTTTGAAAGAAAAACTTTTGTTCACTTTTCAAAAAGGACCTACACTATGACACCGAGAGTACAGAAAATCAAAAGACAAATGAACAAGCAATGATAACAAACCCAATTCACTCTTTCAATGAAAACAAAAATAAAGAGCAAACCAATATAGTCTTTTTAATCACATAAGAAAAAATGATCTTTCAAACAAGGAAAATGATAAATACCAAGAAAAATCAACTTTCAACCGATCACCGGTCCTTAACTAATCAAACACACTTAGATTCTGAGATCAAAGAGTATGGTGTTGCCAAGAAAAGTCAAGAAACTAAAGTCAAGACAAAAGTGACAAGAAGAGCCTTGAAATCCTAAGACTGTTCATGCATGCAAACGAAGACAAGAAAGACATCAATCAATGGTCCAATAAACTCATATGAGGCAACTAAACTGATCTGGGCAGTTAAATATGCCAAAACTCAAATCCAAATTTTTGAAAAATTGAGTTCACAGGCTGGCAATACTACACAATGCGAGAATCACTGATTCTTGTAGGTGATCCTTGAGTAGGGTGCGAGAACCTCGCACTGAAAGCTAAAGGCATAGTGTGAAACCTACCAATTCTTGCAGGCTGCAGTGAAGTGCAGTGCGAGAATGCCTGAACATAGTCAAAATTTTGGAATACGAAGAAAACTTTAAAAAGGCCTCTGGACCCAGAGGGTCTATCAGGATATCCTGAAGACTCAGAGATTGATAGGAAAGGAGAAAAGTAAAACCAGAGCAAATGGCCACAGTAAATCACCAAAAGCCACAAAGAAAATGGGATTGATCCCCAGTGGAGTCACCAATTTTGTTATTGGACTAATCGGTAGGTGCGGACACTAACTGATCTCCCTAGATCCACCTGGATCTAGAACAAAATAGGACAGGACATGACTCTTTCCCTAAGTTTTGACCATTGAATCAACTAGTAGGAAGGAATAAGTAACATACCTTTATATCGCTTCCTAGGGTCTCTGTTGTTCTCGCTTCGCTCCAGTGCTCTCGTGAGGTCAATACCAAGACAACACAAACCAACCAAAGTGAAGATAGCACAATATATTCAACAGTCAACTTATGTGTATGATCAAGGAATTACACAATAAAGTGGAAATAGCTTTATGGGAAAGGGACATGCCACTGTATTAATGGAAGGTAAAGATTACAACCTGAGCCTTGATGTCACAAACTTCCTTTCGATGGCCCTTGGCTCCAACACACACACTTGCTCAATCCTTGTATGAAGAAGATCAAATCCTCTTGATAGACTTGCTAGAGTCTCCAAGCTATTGTTCAGCTAAGTCCTTCACACAATTCTTTCACCAATTCTCCAATGAATCTTGCTTAACCTTTTCCATGAGAATTTTCTCAATATATAAGAGAGAATGAATTAGTTACTTGGATGATAATGATCCCAAAATATCAGGGAACCCAGTACTAGGATAACCATTTGAATGCCAACTCATCCTTCTAGAAGATTCCCTTCTAGAAACATCGAGAATTCATCTTTTTCCATGCTTTAGGAAGAGTTCGCACCCTAGAAGTTCAACACAGTGCGAGAAGTTCACACCCTGGCTTAAGGAATCCTACGAGAATCAGGCATTCTCGCAGGAAAATATACTAGCAGCCTGCGAACCTTCTTCAAAAATGAGTTTTCTTAGAAGAGATGAAAGTAACTTTTCTCAGGAGAAAGTTCTTATGAAGAGCCTGAGTACACCATCATCAATACATCATCATGATGACCAAAATCATGGGTAACACCAACTAATATACAAAGAGCACACTCCTAAAGAAAAGTAGAATTCAATGCACACAAACAAGAGAGGGTGGATGAAAAGGGGTCTCCTGAACTAAAGAAGGCATGCCTCTCCTAGGAGGGGATTGAGACTCTTGAAAAATAGAGCGGAGGTAACAGAATTAGTTATAAGGACCCTCATGGGATTCATAGCGTAATTAGTCAGACCCCTCCAAAGAGAATATCCTCCATAAAATATGTGTGTTTTTTTATCCTTATCTGACTCAGGGTACCTACAGAATAACCCCTACAAGTAACCTATGTGGATACCTAGGATAGGAAACTAAAGTCACCGCGGTATAACCAATGCTCGGGCGAATAGTCGTAGTTCAAGTCCACTGTATGGGGAGGGTAGCTAAGCATGAATCTCAAGATACACCAAGGTACACCAAGAACCCCCTAATACGAATAGAACCCCAAAAATATCTCTAACGCTAGGAAGGTATTAAAGAACTATCTCTGCAACTAACTTCGTGCAACCTTGTTCTTAACTATGGATTTAGTGGAGTCTCTTGAGAACACCAATTATACAATGGATTTCTCCACTCCCTAAACAAACACCTACATTGAGTTTTGTAGCCTTGGAGAATTTTACTCAAAAAATCCTATTCCATGACCCTGAATCCTAAACTTGTTTTTGTGCCCCAAAAGATAAAATCTTTCTAATAAATTTTAATTATTGGGTGTTAATTTTAGTGTCTTATGTTTACTTAGGAGGTACGTTCATGAAAATAATGGTGTTATGACACAACATATGAAATAAGCATGTGTAATAACATTTCTAAGTACTAGTCTTGTTTTTCAAAAGAAATGGTATGCTTCTAAATGCCGTGCACAAGCAGTCTCTTCAATTTCATTGACAATGCAATCTTTCCTAAAATTCCAATACTAATGCAATATAGACAATAGTGCAAATGCTTCAAATGAAATGCAAAATTTTTGTGTTTTCAATATAGGAAAATGAAAATACCAAAACCAATTTTTTTTATTTTCAATATAAAGGAATGGAAATGAAAAAATGTAGTAACCTCACAGATAGAACCTACTGCAATAATAGGAAGACAATCCAAGAAGTACACCAAGAAGGTACTACTGAGACCTAAATGCAAGGACTCAAAATGAGAAATATAACAAGAAACAAGTTAGCCAAAAATGAAACAATAACACGGCTTCCTATCACTCTGAAAGAACTCAAAAGACAGAACAAAGACCCGAGATTACTTGGAAACACTCATAACCCACCCACAAACATCAATCTGAACCTAAAAGTATTAGAAAATGATGTACACGATTGTTCTAGGAACACAAGCATATTTATGCACTCTAGACACAGACAGACCACATATGTATGCGATTGTTCGGGGAAAACCCAAATATGCCAAAAAAAACATTGAATGGGTAAGAATTAAGCCAAGAAACTCAGATATACAACAATGTAGAGGTTTCTAAGCTACAAGAGACACATTAACTCAGGAAAACATAGAGCAATCAAAGAGAAAAATCACCAACTAACCCCAAAAAGGAGAACTCCTCAGTGGAGTCACCTAGTGGAACACAACAGATGGGATGACACGAAGAAACCAACTCAAATCTCAAGTATGCTAGATAAATGGAAATTTCAACAAAGAAAGGATATAATCCTACCTCTTCTGGATGTTCATAGGAGACCATTGTCAAGCTCACAATCCAATACCTGATACCTACAACTTGTCCTCAACATCCAAGATACACAAGCATATGGAAAAAGTATGAAATGTTAGCATATAAACTAGCATAATCCATTAACATGTATAGAAAATTTACCCATGGAAAATAATATAAACATTTGTGACATATAATTGGATGAGAAAAAAGTATTTACATTAACATAATCAACATAAGCACATAGGTAACAACCTCTTGTATCAACACCTTATAGAAACCGAGAAACTAAGTCCCTCTAGTTGGGCCTACACCACTTCAATCCTCCACGAGGCAAGCTCACAAGTTCTAGGACTAATTTGGTTCCTCCTTCACAAGATAGGGAGAGATTTTGGGTTGAATATAAGAAGAGTTTAAACTTAAAGGACTAAGGGATGCAGACTCAAGCATGTAATATGAGGCAAAATTTCTCCAGAGTGTACTTTCTCTCAACTTTTTCTCTTCTCTCAAGGATTGTATATGGCTCAATTTATAGCCTCCAAAGGGAATTGAAGGGTCAAATAGGAGAGTTTCTAGCATATGAAAGGAAAAGGATTATAGATCCTGTGACTTGGAATGGAAAATCTGAAATATTTTTAATTTTGAGCACAAAACTTGATGTATGTGTGTTGTAATAGAGCAACCTGGATATACACATGTTGTATAAATGTATCTCGTGTATATGCACAAAAATTTGAAATTTTGACTTTTGACTGAGCAATATCGGGAAACTGAGTCTGTCTATGGAAAGGGTAGGCCACCAAAGAAAGATGCATAGGGTGTGGGAAAATTTCTATAACGGATTCTCCCTAATGTGTGAGGTTAGAGGAGAAATCATGATGGCTGAAATACATTACAATTCCCAAAAGTAGAGTAGTGAGGACCCAACTAGAGGAACTAGTCACTCGTTAGAATATTACAATACATATTGACTTTATACACATGGATCACAATATGAAGTACACTGCAGATCCATATGTGTATATAGAATATAATTTTTCATGGCCATGAATAGGAAATACAAAGTAGACATATGCCATAGGTGGTCATAGGCATGAACAAAACAAAGTGGAGTCCAGTCTTAAAACAAATTGAATATAGTTGTATGTAATGAAGTACAATATGATATTCCATGATAAATGAAGTCATACAAGACTGGTGTGATGAAATACAAAAACATGTATGGGGTGTTGCTACTATGAGTATGAAGTATTCTACACTAACCGTCGATGGTGCAAGTTTGCATAGTGTGAAGAAAGTAGTTGAAGTCAAACATTATGAGACTTCGTTTTATTACTGGTCATTGAGGAATATCATTAACAAATGTGAGACAACCCACCGATGATGAAAGTAGCCGTCAAGGAACCAAGTACATTCAACAAGTGTTAATAAAGGTGTTGAGGTCGAACACTTGAAGAATCCATCGAGCAGGAGATATTAATGTATTCCCAATTGTTGATGATGAGAGAACTTTCCACTGATGATTGCAAGCCTCTAGGTACTCTTATGACTCTATATCTTGATTCCAGAATAGATGAGATGAAGTCGATGGAATAAGATTTGTTGAAAGGAGGGCATTAAGGTATCCCCCATCATCCAGCGTGAGGTACAAATAAACACTTAATGATTAGGAAGAAATTAGACAAACATGGTACACATGAACAAATGAACATGTGCATCTCTCTCGTGAACCATATGCAAGTAGTACACGAAAGAGACCCTTTAAATCCTTCTTCAACCCAAATGGATTTAAGAGCCCAGAAGCGCTAGTGGCGAGAAGTGGCTAATCCCTGCTTCTTTGAACTGCATGGGGCACTCTTCAACCTAACCATCGTGGTCTTCTAAGACTACTCTTCTTATACTGGTTGGCATAGTTCTGGGATGTGTTTTCTTGATCAGGATAACCTTCAAAACAATGTGGTGGCCAAGGCATGTGTTAATAACTAAAAATTGACCAATAAAATACTTTTAAAGTCAACATTTCATCAGTCCACCCTTCACCCACAAACCAAAAACTGAATTTGTGAATACTTTCCCTTATATCATAGCTATAACAGCTTGTAAAATGGTTGTTCATCCCCTTTCACAATCCCCTTTTTTATTTGACAATCATTCAGGATCACTTCTCGGATCACCTCGGGGAGTATCAAGCCATTCTGAGCTTGTTTCCCCGTCTTAAAAGCTTCGAATAGCTTGTTGTCTACAATTTACAGCCATTTAAAAGGAATTGGATGTAGCTTTTAAGCTCATGTTTCACCCTTGTTTTGCACTCTTTCACTTGAGGCATCCATTGGTTAATTGTCCAGGACATCGGTTTACCCCGAGGACCCTTTCTGGGCCATTTTCCAATGCTTTAAGGAAGTGAACAACTCATTGTTCATTGTCCAAAAAATCAGCGAGCTTATTTTCATCTTATTGTCCATAATTTTCACCCCTCGGGCCATTTTGGTCATCCAAGAAGATGAGAGAGGACAACACCCAGGGTGGGTGGTCTTGAGAAAGACTTCTTGTAAGTCTTTCACCTCTCATTTTTCTCCTTCATTACCACCTCAGGAGAAGAACCACCTGAGATGCAAATAGTCTCTGCCTCGTGCCAAGCTATCAAAAAGACTGTAACCAACTTCATAGATGGATAAATCAGATCTATCCCAACAAACAAATTTTAGTTATAACATGTAACTTTTGTTAGCTCAAAGTAAAACAAACTTTTTTATTTAAAAAATCTTAAAGTAAAATTTTAAAATGTGAATGTAAGGATTGTTATATTTTTAAAGTGTTCTTTTAAAAATAAGATTGGATTATATTTTGGACGTTTATGTCTATATCTTATCAAATATATGAAATATTTTTTTGGACTTTTATGTTTATATCTTATCAAATATATGACATATTTTTTTAGTATGTTCCATGTGCAAAGGATTGTCTTGAATTAAAGGAACGATCATTGCCTTCAATTGAAGAAGGCACATAGGCACATACATCGTGAAAACAAATTCAAATTTGTGAGTAGAGATCATATTTTATAATTATTCATCTTATTTAAATTTGATTTTGAAAACTATTTTTAGACATGTTTTTATTAAAACTTGGTATATTCTCGATACTTCGTGGATGGTAAATCCTAAAAGAAAACAAGAGATTCAAGCCACTTCTCGGAATCTTCACTTTTAATTTAAAACCACTTAAATTAACCCTTAAACTTTTAAATGTATATTTATTATTATTATTATTAATGTTGTTCTGTCTTTACACCTTTTAGGATTATTTATCTAAATAGTTGTTACTCATTTCTTTCATATTTGAGTGCATTTTACATATAAGTGAGTTCTCATTGTTGGAAAAAACGAAAGGAAGGGAAGAGTGCATATGGCATAGATGTTATTCTTAATATAAATAAGAATATCATATCATAGTAATATTTAGTAATATAGATAGAAAGATTCATTAGGTATCTCCTAATATTTATTATTAATATTAATCTTTAAACTAAATTTATATTAATTATATTTACGTCATGATTAATTTTTATCGAAATGTATATTAATGCATATCAATATAATAACACATGCATTACTAAAGTAATATGGTATAGCCAATTGATATATTGAATTTCAGTTCATTGACCCTCTTTCTCTTAAGTTCTCAATACCACACATTTACCATTATGTCCCCCTATTTATTATTATTTAAGGGGAATCTGAGAAGGACACGACTCGATCAAATGAATTAATATGTCTCAATCTCTAATTATTGTTCTCAATATCTCAATTATGAGCCAACTTTACTTAAATGCATGATATAATCGATTCTTACTTTATTGGCATCATTAACTTGATTATGAGCAATCCCCATATAAAGTCTTAGGGGAAAATCTCAAGTCATTGACATCATTATGACCTTTTTTTCTACCCACAAATAAACTAAACTTGACTTAAACCATGGGACCCTAAAAAAACATCACACCTATGGTCACATCATGGAAGAAAGATGAGGATTTTGGAATTCATTATATGGTATTTTCATTTCAAAATCCTAGTTATATCTTTTCCAAGTTTGGATCCAATAACTTGTAGTGCCACCTCACGAATTGGCCTACTCATTGCTTCTAAACCTCCTTCTAGGATGCATCTTTCGCTTTAGTCAAACTTTTATCGAAGCCCCAATCATGATATGAATTTGTTCTTTGGTTGAAGCTATACAATGACTAATATTCAATGCAACTTTAAAAACAATATTGATTTCAATTGAAGGATGACTTTTCTCTTTGGCTAAAGCTTTTCAACAACTTAGATTCACTCCAACTTTCAAATATAGTATGTCCATTGACATAGTTCTAATTTATTACCTTAGATGATTCAAACTACAACCTCAAGGAGGTTTCCATAATGTTATATAAACTATGGTATGCACTTCAATTATCCAATACAACTTTGTTTTTTGACTGAATCTCTTCAAGCAGCATGGTTTCCTAAGTAGATAGTTTTTCTCTTGGATTTCACTATACTAAGCATGAGTTCTTGTCAATTGCAACAATGTAACAATGAAGAGGTAAGCAATAGTGATCTTTGTTGTAAACATTTGTCTTCTTTCCACTACTAAACATGTATGTTTTCTAAATATAGTAATTATAGTTTTGATCCGAATAGTATAACCGCCTTGTCTTCCATGTTCTTCCTTCATAGCCACCCTAGTAAAAAAGAAAGTACCAATCAATCTGTCTTTTACCAAATGGAGGGGAATTTTATCCATTGTATTCTATGTTTAGTGGACATCTTTCCCATTTCAATTATGCCAACTATTTTCATTTTCATTTCTTCAACCCTTTATTAGAACTCACTTTGACTTACCCCATGGTGTTCTTGATCCAAAAGTCTACTTTGGGCTCAACATGGTGTTTAACACCTTCGTTCCTCCACAAGTTAGCCTGAGGGTTTCTCCTAGCAACCCTTTGTTCTATGGTTCCAGTCGAAGACAGTGGAGGGGGTCATATTTACTATGGCCTCTGCCCTTGAAAAAGTATCAGTTGCCTTCCTTCAAAGGGTTTTTATCTAAGTATGTAAAGACTTATCAGGCACTAGAGAGTATCAAGTAACAAGGTCAAGTCAGTTGGCAACAGTCTAGGTTAGTTTAGGGTTCTTGGATTTAGTTGGGTAAGTGCTTCCAGGATCAGTTGAGGGATAGTAAGGTCAAATGGATATCAAATTCATGGTTTTCCCTACCCTACTATCACCTGTTGGGTAGCAGTATAACAACCACAATCATCACTATGCCCACCAACATCTTAAACGGTACCCAAATGGAACCATCCCAGCCTTGCTCAACTTGTTATGGGACCATGTTCATTTCCCCTCAAGGGGAGGCCTTCTAGGGGTAATTTTTTAGTTCTAAAACCCTCCCACAATTTAATGCCTCATGTCAAGTCTTCTCAATTCAAATAAGAATATAGTTTGCGAAAATTTTATCATTGGCCCCTTTCACTTGTCACTAGGTGGGTCCCATGGGGATGGGGTCCTTTTACAAAGAATAAAATGAAGTCTGGTCACATTTTTGGAAATACAATGAATCCATCTTATAGGTATTAGGAAAATCTTTACAATGAGTTATCGCGAGCCTGATTCTGAGTCCATATGACCCCCCTATGGAAGATGCAAATTTCACTTCACCCGAATGGCCAAAACCAACAGATGTGACTTCATGGTCTCATTTTATTCAGATTCTTGTTTTAAAAAGAAAATCAAACCTGAGTATGGTGTAGGTAAGTGTGAGACATTTTCAATGGTAGATCTTGTACTTGGTTTTGACCCCCGGTTGGTGAGAACGAGCCTTCGCAAGTTCATGACCACTTTTGGACACAAGATTGGTTGCAGTGGTTTAGGGTTAAAACATTGTTGTTAAGGGGTCTTAAATCATGGATTTAGTGATGCCATGTTGTAGTGGACTCAGACATATTTACAATGGCTCCTAATTTGCATCATTCTGACCTTAGATGGCCCGGTTAGAGCTGTCACAAGTTTTTCAACTATTTCGGGCAAAGGGGGGCAACCAGCTTGCATAGCGGGGTTTCATGACAGATAAAACAGTCATTAATGGACCCAACACACAAATCTATGGCCATCTCATCAAATTAATCGTCGATACCTTTCCAATGACATTCTCGACACCCAATTCCGACCTCGTCTCATCTGAAAACATTTTTTGGCTAAGTCAACAAGGTCATGGTCAAAAGTCAAAAGGCAACCTTTGACTTTGCAACAATTTCAAGAAGATTATGAAAAAAAAGGGAAAATAGTAAAAAATAAGAAAATGGGGGAAAAGAAAGGAAGTGGCACACAACGTCCCTCATGAAAAAATTATAAATTAAATTTTTGGAAAAATCCAAAAATGCAAAACCCTCCCTCTCCCCTCTCTCAAGTCATTTTGGCATTTTGGCCAAGGGGAGAAGTGGCTTTGCAACTGAGGTCTTCAATGGAAAAGGAAGGGTTTCAGACAACAAGTACAACTCTTCAATGGAGTTAAGCCACAACTACGTACCAACATCATAGAGTAGAGTATACGTAACCTCCCATCAATCCCACTTCTGAAAAATTTTGTTGGGTTATTTAAACAAATGGTGAATTTTTGCACTAGAAAATGTCAATTATGATTTCAGAGCTGGTATGTGTGTCTGCGTGGTTTCTAGTTCATATATATGCTGCCTGGTGTGGTTTTTTTTCATTGTTCCTGTGCAAAGATTCAAAGGGGAGGGGATTCGAACCCCTCTTGGGCACCAGGCCCAAGCCTCCTAGACCCTTTAAACAATTAAATTTTCTCGGTTGAATGGCCATTTGTAGGCCTGTACATTCTAATTTGCAGGCCTTAGGCTTTGAACCCCCAACCCCCTCCCTTTTTCCCCTCTAAAAAAGCCCCAAAACTAGATAAAAATCAAAAAAGGAGGGGAGGGGGTTTGAACCCAAGACCTCCCACTCCCAAACTATGGAAAAGAAACCCAATTCTATCAAAAATTAAAAAATAATAATCAAATTTTGAAATTTTTTGGTGGTCGACCACCTGTTGGTCACCAGGGAACCACCGCCTGCAACTCCATTCCTCCTCCTCCCCACTTACCCCTTCCATTCCTCCACTCCCCATGCGCTACCAACCCTCCATCCCCATATCTTTGTACTCCCCAACTATCGTACCCATCCTTCCATCGCTCCTCCCTTATCCTCCTCCCCTACGGGCTCCCTCCACCTCACAACCTCATGTGTAGTCCCCTTCTTCCAATCCTCGCCTCCTCCGCGGAGACCCTCCCTTCTCCCCAACTCTCCATATTTCCATAAATCACCACCTCCTCTCCCTCTGCTCCTCCAACCACCGCCGACAGCTCCAGAACTGGGGTTTAAAATTGTTTTTAATTTAAATTTTAGTTTTTGTTATATAATTTGTATATATTGTTTAATTTGCTTTTAA
>JASDQU010369156.1:0-11387 GCA_032191745.1 Picea mariana
CAACAACAAGTTCTCCAAATCTTAAAGGACAACTTGACCATGGCACGGAATCGCATGAAACAACAACTAGATCAACATCGTAGTGAAATAAGTTTTGAAGTAGGGGATTGGGTGTTTTTAAGACTACAAACATACAAACAGATGTACCTCAAGCAAGCCAAGAAGAATAATAAATTATCACCAAAATATTATGGCCCTTATAAGGTGTTGCAAAATATTGGTACTATGGCATACAAATTGGAGGTGCATGCATCTTCACAAGTACACCCAGTTTTTCATGTTTCGTGCTTAAAGAAGGTTATAGGTGACAAGATCCCAGTTCAAACTATATTTCCAAAACTTGATGAGGAAGGAAAAATCATATTGGAGCTTGAAGCCATCACTGACACAAGAATTCACCAGCTGAGGAATAGATCAATTTCATAGTATCTCATTAAATGGAGGAAACTACCGGTTGAAGATTCCACTTGGGAAGATGAGTCTTTTATACATAAGCATCCAGAGCTACTCAGGCATTGCGGACAACACTTGTCTCAAGGGGAGGGGCATGTTAAGCCCTAATATTGGCTCATTACCCCTTAATTGGGGCATATTACATTAGTAATGTTATTTTATTTATGTCGGCTTTATTCCATTAGTTATAATTATACCTCATAGTATCCTATATATACCAAGGAGACATTTTCATTTGGAATCATCTTGTACTTGAACATTTATGTGGGGTAAAATGAGATTTCCCCCTCGAAGAGGCTTATTATCTTAAATTCTCTCGTTTTCAAGGCGTTGAGTACTTATTCTGAGGTTTTTCTATGCTATATTGATATTTGGTTCTTAACATTAAATTTATGTATTCCTTTCTTCTATGAATTAATTTTGTGCAAGTAATATTATGTTTAACTACACTTGTTATAATAGTTTGCTTCTGATTAGGATAGGATAGAATAAATTAGGAATGCAGCTTAGGACAATAGGTAATCATTTTAGTCTAGTTCAGTTCTTTAGAATTTTAATTCATCTGAGACCATTTTGTTCTCAGATTCATATTTAGATAATTAGTTTAGAGTGGAAACCATGCCAATTTTCTAGTTGGAAACGCTACCCCAAACGAGAGTGGGTCTAACTGGGACCTGTCATTGGGCGTTCTCCCTTAACTGCTTGTATGGGTCTTTTGGGCTCATCAACAAGATGTAAATCCTAATCTTGCATTAGTTTCCTAATATGCTTCTACAAGAAGGAAATTACATTGTTATCTAGGAAATGAAATGACATTGCGGAAAATAAAACACACCACACTTGTGGAAAAGTGAACACGCCACACTTGTGAAAAAACAAACACACTTGAATTAGCGTGAATGATTGTGATAGTTCAAGTAGTTATTGGCTTTGCGAGGTAATGCATAATGTTACCATGCTTTGTTTGACCATTATTATTATGATTTATCATCATCCATAGATCTACACTTTGAATTTCATCATGAATTAACAAGTAAATGTAAAAGATAACATATAAAAGAGTTTAAGCTACATGAATTAAAAAGAACATGTAACCTACTGAAATAATCTATAGATCCACAACTTGTAAATGAAATGGAACAACAACAAAGTAAAACTAAGTGATAAAATAAAGAAAATTTATACACATCAAATACAATTATTTATAGATCCACAACTCTTATTCTCTAGAGTGGGCCCCTTATAGAGAGCATGGATCTAGGATTTATTACAACAATAATAATGATTTAAATCAGAAATCATGCATTCAAAATAATAACCAACAAGTGTGATAGAGGTATGGGCGCTATGTCTTTATTTTCATAAATCTAAATATTTTACATCATATATCTGAATAAGACCCCCATGTCCAAATTTCCCTCTTGGGTCCAAATCTTATACATATATAGAGTTGGGTTGAATCCCATGTTTAGAAATTATATAACAAAGAAAATTGATTGTCTAAAACTAGAAAACTTGTGCTCTATGTCAGGTATGATATGTTGGAGGAGGGAGCTTGATCCACCGTCAATATGGCATCTTGAGTATGAGATAAACCAATGATAACATCAGCAGTAACTTCATATGTTCCCAAGATGCTCAAACAACAAATGAG
Source organism: Picea mariana (assembly GCA_032191745.1). Taxonomy (NCBI): domain Eukaryota; kingdom Viridiplantae; phylum Streptophyta; class Pinopsida; order Pinales; family Pinaceae; genus Picea; species Picea mariana. The sequence continues at coordinate 2,108 of JASDQU010369156.1, forward strand.
GGGTGAGATCCTCACTCCAACATGCTCCAACCGAAGCCCGTGATGCATGTCGATGGTTACCTGTGGGTAAAACAAATCCAACATCTCTCCAAGAATAGAATATCAAAGTAATAATGCCCCCAAGATCCATTTGAGCCATGATGCTCACATGTGGTCAAATTCCCTACTCAAATATACCTCATAACCAATTTCATCAATGCCTAGAGATTTATTAATGACCTAATTAATATGTCTACACTTCATATCATAGGTTAAGCACATACTTTGGAAATGAAAAGAATCTAATCAAACATTTTAATCAAATGCATAGAAAAACAGCTAAAACATAGTTCATTAATCCTAAGAGCCAATTCATCATAAGATAGCTTAATACTTAACAAGTTTATGTGCAAATGGGACAACTATGAGGTAATAGGAGGGTTAAATTAGGCTTAAAATGATGCCATATAAGAGGCTATCAAGGAGATCTTTATAACCAGTGAGGATTCTCTCTTCTTCTCATCTATGTGCTACATCATTAATTATGTGAGATAATTGAAATGTAAAGGCCATTTTCATTATAGGACATTAGAATTTGATGTAGTTTCACCATTGTCAGTGCCTCTGCTAGATATCCCTCATTGTCTTGCAACACAATATCCATGTCCTCTAATGTATCATAGATAATAACCTCAACCTATTTCATTCTAGAAGGTATCAAATTTGTCTCACTGGAATAAGATTATATTTATATTACCACTACGTGATATCATTAAGTTGTATCTTATTTTACTCTATATCAGGAACTTACCTTTCTAGTTGTTGTTTAAATACCTTCACACTAGTTGATAATTCTTTGAAAGCATGAAAATAATGATAGTAGTCATGAATCAAGTGTATCACTTGATCCTCTCACAAGTGTATAAAATCTAGGAAGTTGTCCAAGTTATCTTTAATTTCCTTATAATACTACACCTAATTTTCTAAGTTGGAAATGTTATCTTTAAGCTACCTATTTTCCTCCATCATATTGAAAATGGATTCTCTTGATGCTTGAGTTATAGTGATACTAGTAATGGTAGATGTAGTTGTTCATGTGAGATGATTGTCTACAACAATGGTTTATCTGGTTACAATCATTGTTTGTTTGTCATTCAATTTCTCAAGTTTGAGAGTTTTCTTCTTAATGACATTCCACTTCCTATCATATTCAAAGGTTTCCAAATGAAGGAAGGCTCATTGCTATCATCACACTTGGGAATTCTCTTGAATAATCCATCCAACCATGATGTTGTCATCACAATATGAGTCCCATGTCCAATAACTGTCATCTTGGCCTCTACCTATAGAATACTACTATTTTTGGGTTCATTATTCTCCAAAGTACATGTCTCTATTACAATCATTTGGTCATGGCCTTCCAAATCACTTGTCTTGTCTGGTCTACTAAATTTCCCATCCCATCAACAATGGTTACCTATTTTTTAGGTACCTCTAAGGATGATTGTCTAAGGTCAAGTTAATTCATGAATGGCACATGCATGGATTTTGGGACCAACTTCAGCATACTTTGCTTGATTCTTTCATGATCCACTACATCTTACTTTTTGGACCAAGTTAATAATTGATGTTTGAAGTGATCACCAACCTTGCCACAAGGGTTGTGAACCTTGAAGTTTCCCATCATCAACTTGAATAATCTTATTCCATATGTGTATGCTAATGCTCCAAAAAAATAATCAAGTGTGAAGGCATCGATGGTGAACAAATAAGATGGAATGGGCCCTTTTCGTGTTCCTTCAACCTCACATTATCCCTAAACTTGGAAGTTTGGTATGCAATTTCCATGTGCACCAACCTATCTGGGGTGTGATTTAGGAGAATATGCAAAGATGAGGTGTATCCATATATCACTAATAGTTTCAAGTTCCCACAAGGATTTCTCCAAAAACATCAGTTAAGGTTGGTTGAGCACAAGTCCATAGATTAGAGCCAAAAATACCTTGCACAATTTCTCATAGTGCTTCAAGTACTTGTACTTCCATAGCTTTCGATAATCGTTAGGGAGTGGTGGATGCCATATCTCACGCAGCTCTAAAATTCCATTCAATGCATACATTGCATCCAATACTAAGGTAGCTATATGAAACTATAGAGATTGATCCTTGAGAATTTCCAAGCATTTATTAATCGCAACATTGATGTTACTCAAAAGAATTTTTGTCAGTGTAAACATGGTCCCTTTAGTGAAAATGTAATGTATGAGAGGAACTCAATGATCGTGTATCCAAGAAAAATTATTTTCCCCGTATGATATACTGACCATTATTAACACATACTTGATTGGTTTTGTTAGATGGTATATTGGGTGTTAATTTTGACTTCGTTTCCAGCCCCTTTCACCCCCATTTTCACCTTAAAAACTCCATTTTTGTCTACTTTCACTCAAATGATGGCATAACAAATATGGATAAGGTAATAACTTGTTATTTTGAGATTAATTCTTGTTTTTATATTGTAAATAATGTTTAGGGATATTACTTTGTAAAATTACCTATAATTCAGTAATTACAGGAAATGGCTATGTTTCCTCGGACATTACAGGAATTGTAGGTTGATATAGTTCCACTCATTCTTGTTGAAACTCATAGAAATACTGAGATGGGGGGGGGGTGGGGGCGGGGGTGAATCAGTATTGTATCAATTTTCTCTAATTTGTTTCCTTTCAATGATTTAAAGTTATTTAGAACTGCTTACTTAATGACCAATGCATACAGAAATCAAAACAACACAAAAAACACAGTACACCGGGATTTTTACTTGGAAACCCAATGCGGGAGAAAACCACAAAACATCTTTCTGTATGTTCTTCTGCAAGCACCAACTTACAATTTATAATTTTTCATCTTGATAGGCACCCACCCATCGTAGATAATGAGGAAACCAATCCACTCAGGCACCAATTGTTAGGAAATTTAGACACTTAGGAGTTAGTTAATATCTACTTGGTATAATGTTTCGTTAGGTAAAAGTGTGTTTCTTTAGTATGCATTAGTATGCATTTGTAGTTAGGAAATGCGATGGTCACGATATGTTCCCGGCGTAGAGTGATCTGACGATTCATATTCTCCTCGATCTTAATGACCATTGATCTGTGGATTAACACCCAATTGGTCCATGATCTTTATTTAAAGAGGATGGAGGGTCATTTTCCGATGATATATTGTGAGAAAATCTCTTATAAAATCTCTTTGTAATATTTTTCTTTTGCATTAATAAACTGCTCCAAGTGGTCGCGTTGGTTGGGGCCATGGATGTTTCCTCGTAGGGTTTTTACCACGTCAAAACATCAGTGTTTTGATCTTTGATATGGTTGTTTGATTGGTTACTAAAGGTGTTCATCCCCTGTTTTAATACATGTGTTGTCAAACATGGTATCAGAGTTTGTTTAAAGACCCGCTCCTATTGTAGATCAAGATTGTGAAGCCAAGTTGTCTCATCTCCATTTTTTGTCATTTTCATACATATATGAGCTGAGAGGACTATTCCATTGTGTCTGGAGCACTTTTTTCAGTCAGGATCCCTTTTTGTTTCACTCAAAAAGGTTTTTGTTTTCCCAAGATACGACCATTTCAGTCAGATCTGGAGGTATAAAGCCTGAATACACATTTTTTAAAATTTTTGCAGAGTATTATTTTGGTTTTATATTATTTGTTTATGGGTTGATACTCTTTTAGACATTTGTATGTTATTTCCCCCGTACCCTATGTGATCTCAACAAATCAGAAACAGATAGGAAAATGTGCATCTTTCAAGTAAGTTAACCGAGATCTAACTCTTGTTGTCATCGAGAAGCAAAATTTTGTCTTGTTTGAAAAGAGTTTTTTTTTTTAGCACAACAACAACAACAACAAAAATCCTCTTGCTAAACAATACAATATGTTTTGCCAGACCATTTGGTTAAAAGTTTCCTTATTAAGTAAGAGTTCTTGAGTTCAAGGCTCTCTTTTTGTTACTTTTTTTTGAAAAAGTTCATGCTCAAATTGTAAAGTGTATTTCACTTCAAGTATAAAAGTGAATCACTATAAGTAGATTTAATACTTTCTTTTAGAGTTATTTATTCTGCATGTGGTTTTTATTTTATAAAGTAACTTCATTGTAAAATTAATCCCCACTTATTTTTATAAAAGTGGGTCACTTCATAAGCAACTTACACCATCATGTGGTCCTTTGGTTACCGTTTATGCCTTCTTCTTTTTTAAATGGCATAAATTTCACATCTGAAGTCCATTTTCAATGTCGTTTTTTTTAAAACCGCCTAATTTTTTGAGATATTTCCATTCAAATAATCAATTTCAGTTTTTAAATCCATATTATTTGCATATTTAATATGGATTCTACAAGTAATCTCTTGCTTACCAGCACCAACTACTTCCAATGGAAATCTCATATGGAGGATTTATTAAGAAGTAAAGACTTGTACCGGATCACCTTGGGAAAGGAAAAAGAACTCACTGATGTTGATAAGAAAGTCAAATGGAATAATATGAATGAAGAAGAATGTGGATTAATCGGAATGTCCATATCTCTTGATTTAAGGCTCCACCTTCAATCAATTGATAAACCTAAAGAAGCTTGGGAAAATATTGAATTTGTGTTTGGTAAACACAATATTATTCGAGCACAATAGTTAGAAAATAAAGTACTCACTTTAAGTCCAAATTATTTTTCTTGCATTGAATATTATCTATCTAAGTTTAAAAAACTCAGAAATTTATGTGAAGAATGTAAGATAAATATAGAAGAAGATCAATGCATCTATCTTATTATTTCTAAGCTAGGTAGTGCATATTATGTGTTTTTATCTACCTTTTATGCCATGCAAGAGGATCTAGGGACAACTTATCAAAAACCCAGTCTTGAGAACTTTTATGATGCTTTGATTAGAGAGAAACATAAGCTTGTACAACTTGGAGTGATTAGCACTGGAGGTACCTCCAACAAAGCCTTAGTCATCCATCAGAAAGATAAACCCAAGAATCACAAAAAGAAACATCATTGCCACAACAACAAGCATTATAAGGGTCCCAAACCCACTCAGACAGCTTTCACTCCTAATGGTGACAAAGGAGAAAAATATAAAAGTAAGAAGACTGACAGACATTGCAACTTTTGTGATAAAGATGGTCATGAAGAGTCCAAATGTTTCAAGAAGATGGCATCTTTAGAAGCAACGATGAAGAAGCACAACATCAGTATTGATTATACTTCTTCTTCTTATTCTCATGGACATGCACTTTATGCTTCTGGTTTCTCCTTCAATACAACTTCTACTTCTTCTTCTGATGAGTGGCTTATTGATTCTGGAGCATCCTAAAATATGGCTAAGGATAAAGACATATTTTCTGCTCTAAATGAATTTAACACCAAGAAAATATTTGTTGGTGATGATAGATTTCTTAGTGTTGTAGGATCTGGAACAGTTCAAGTAGATAATGGTCATTTCAATGATGTATTATGTGTTCCATGTATTTCTTGTAACATTCTATCAATATATCAAAGCACTCATTTAGATGAAGGTAAAACCATAGAGTTTTCACCTCACCAAGTTGTAATCAAGGATCTAAAATATCCTAAGCATGTTCTTGCAACTGGAATTGTTGATGATATTACTAGGTTGTACAAGTTTGAAAACTTTGGGTCATCATCTTTTTCATCACTTTTTGTTGCTCATAGCAATGAATTGAGCAAATTTTGGCATGAGAAGTTTGGTCATCTAAACTATCGCTCATTGCAGCAACTATGTAATCAACAGATGGTGATTGGTCTTCCTCTTATTTCATGCAGAGATGGTGTTTCTATCGGTTTTGTTCTCAGCAAACAACATCAGGATAGTTTTGACAAACGTGCCTCTTGGCATGCCTCGGGCCCTTTGTAGCTTGTTCATGGTGATTTGTGTGGTCCACTTTCTTCTCCTTCTTTTTCTGGGTGCAATTATTTCTTAACTTTCATTGATGAATTTTCCAGACGTACTTGGGTTTACTTCTTAAAACTTAAGAGCGAAGTTTTTGATAAGTTTTTGGCCTACAAAGCCCTTGTAGAAAAGAAATCTGGAAATCAAATTCAAAACTTAAGAACAGATAATGGAGGCGAATATGTGAACAATAATTTTACAAGTTATTGCGCTACACAGGGAATCCAAATGCAATACCTTGTTCCATATACACCACAAAAAAATGGTGTTGTTGAGAGAAAGAACCGCACATTAAAAGAAATGGCTAATTGTATGATCCAATCTAAGGAATTAAGTCTAAAGTATTGGGCGAAAGTAATCAACTATGCAAATTACACAGTAAATTTCTCTCCCAAAAAGGCTCTTAAAAATATAACATCAGACGAAGATTGGACTCAAATTAAACCATATGTAAGTCACTTTTTTGTATTTGGCAGTATAGCATGGGTTCACATTCCTTATGAGAAAAGGAAATCATTACAGCCTAAAAGTGAGAAGTGTATATTTTTTGGTTATTCTAAAGATGTCAAAGGTTATAGACTTCTTCAACCACATTGTAATGAAATTATTATTAGAAGAGATGTTAAATTTGATGAAAATCACTTGGCCCGCAAGCCTAATTCGGTGATTGTGCCTTCTTCGGCCTATGAGCCATCTTCGTCATTTGTGCCTTCTTCAGCCTGTGAGCCATCTTCGGTGTTTGTGCCTTCTTATGTTCCTATTCTGGTTTTTTCAGCAGATGATGATAGTGAGCATGAAAATCCACCTTTGCGTTATCACCTTCCTCCATATGAGTCCTCTGAACCTAAACCAGCACCCGGTCCACCGCTTCCTAGATGGGTTCGTTCAACACAAGAAGATATTTTCGGCGATCCTTTAGATCAATGTCGAACATGTTCACAGTTCCAATGAGCCTCTTCTCTTTTGGTTCAAGTTTCAGAGACTTATGATCCAGATACATTTGAAGAAGCTTTAGGTCATCCAGACTGGGATACAATGATGAATGAAGAGTATCGTTCTTTAATGGAAAATGATACTTGGGATCTTGTACCTCTTCCAAAAGGAAGAAAAAATTTTAGATGTAAATGGTTCTATAGAATTAAGTATGCATCAGATGGAAGTGTTGAAATACATAAGGCTCAGTTAGTTTCCAAAGTATTTTCCCAATTTGAAGGAATTGACTATAATGAAACATTTTCCCCTATATCCAAAATGAATTCCATCTACCTTGTTCTTTCCCTTGCTGCCTCACATAAATAGGAGGTCCATCAAATGGATGTTAAATCTGCCTTCTTGCATGAAGATTTGCAATAATAAATATACATGGAATAACCTCTTGGCTATGTCCAGAATGACTCTNATTGGTATTCCAAAATGGACAACTTTCTTATTGACATTGGATTCTCTAGATTCCATTCTAATCCTAATGTCTATACCAAGAAAGTAGAAATCCATATCATAATCCATGTCCTTTATGTTGATGACCTTATCCTTACTGGTAGTGACTTGAAACTTTTAAACCATATGAAAACCAACGTTAAGAAGAAATTTGAAATGACTGACTTAGGTTTTTTGCATTATTTCCTTGGCCTCCAAGTTTTGCAAACCAATGAAGGATTTTTTCTTTCCCAATCTAAGTATGCTTGTGACCTTCTTCGTTACTTTCACATGGACAATTGTAAACCAACCCCTTCTCCCTTCTAGTGTGGATTCAATCTTACTGCCACCTGTGCCTCTCCCAAATTTGATGCCACCTTGTACCGTCAGTTAGTTGGTAGCCTCTTATACTTGACTCATATTTGTCCTGATATTTGCTTTGGTGTTGGTATTGTTGCCCAGTATATGCAAACACCCCATGAAAGCCATTGGAAATCAGCTAAAAGGATCATTTGATATGTTCATGGTACAGTTCAGTTCGAAATGGACTACAGTTCAGGGGGGACTCCTTTATTGGTTGGTTTCACAAATTCAGATTGGGTCGGTGACTCTGATGATCGGAAATCTACTGCAGGTTATGTTTTCAGCCTTGGTTCAGGACTTGTCACTTGGGCCTATAAAAAACAACAGGCTATTGCACTTTCTTCAGTAGAAGAAGAGTACCAAGTAGTGGTAAATGAAAGTCAGGAAGCCTTGTGGGCCTGTGGCTCTGAGAGATCCTTTCAGATTTTGGATTCCAGCAGTAGCATCTGACCAGCCTTTGGTGTGACAATCATAGTGCCATCAAGATCTCCAAAGACCCAATTCAGCATTAGCATAGCAAGCACATCGAGCTACACATGCACTTCATCAAAAAGATCATTCATGATCAAGTTATTAAAGTGCTCTTTTTCCCTACATAAGATCAAGTTGCAGACATTTTCATAAAGTCTCTTACAGAAGTGAAGTTTTTCAAACTTTGATCTATGTTAGGAGTTCAGGAAGTTGTCATTGAGGGGGGATGGGCTCTAATTCCCCCTTCCTTCTTCTATTGTGTCACTATTGTAAATCCTTCAATCTTATCCCAAGTTGTTCTTAAGGGGGGATGTTATGATATTTAGACACTTAGGAATTAGTTAAGATCTACTTGGTCTAATGTGTTGTTAAGTAAAAGTGTGTTTCTTAGTGTGTTTCTTAGTGTGTTTCTTTAGTATGCATTAGTATGCATTTGTAGTTAGGAAATCTGACGGTCACAGTATGTTCCTAACATAGAGTGATCTGACGGTTCATATTCTCCTTGATCTTAACAGTCATTAATCCATGGATTAACACCCGATTGGTCCATTATCTCTATTTAAAGAGCACGGAGGTTCATTTGTCGATGATCAATTTTGAGAAACTCTCTTCTAAATTCTCTCTGTAATATTTTTCTTTTTCCAAGTGGTTGCATTGGATGGGGCTGTGGATGTTTCCCCGTAGGGGTTTTACCACATCAAAACATCGGTGTGTTGATCTTTGATCTGTTTGTGTGAGTGGTTACTGAAAGTGTTCGTCCTCTATTGGAATACTTGTGTTGTCGAACACCAACCTGTCGCAGATAATGAGGACACCAATCCTCTCAATCACCAACTTGTCTCAGATAATGAGGACACCAATCCTCTCAGGAACCATCCTATCGCGGATGATGAGGAATCCAATCCTTAGTGATATTTAAGTCACCCTAGCACCACCCTGCCACCCTGAATTCAATTTTTAAAAAAATGCTTACATGACTAGACCTTTTAAAAAACTTTTCTCTGTAACTTAACACAGATTGATATCTCTTAAGATTTTCTCCTTTCAACCGGTACAAGACCTCGACCTGCTAGCTTC
>JASDQU010369160.1:115-11452 GCA_032191745.1 Picea mariana
CGATATCATACAAATTGATTGGGTTCTAAATATAAAGAAGCAATTTGTACCTTTTGTGTATGTGGCACATTATGTAGATCAATGAATTGCTCCATTTGAAGTATCCATGTGATTGGGTCCTTTCCATCAAACTTCCTCATATCAATCTTAGGAACATGGTTGGTCTTCAACCCAAAGTTGGAGTTTCTCCATTCTTGATTCACCTTCCTTGTGTCCTCATCATGAATTTCACGGGATACATTTTCACTTTTAGGTGTCCTCTATATTAGGAAATTTTTCAATCCTTCCATGATCTCCCCTTTTAAACCATCCATATTGGTATCCAACTTAGCTTCCATTGAATCCATCATCTCTTGTAGTTCATCTTTGGTAATTGACTTCTTTTGTAAATCATTTATGTCCCTACAGATTTCTTCACCTTCATAAAAAGTCCAAGTAGGATTGTCTGGAGGCTTATTTGGTGTAGAAGTTCCATTTTTTGGTGGCATGCTAGCTAAGTATCACTTTAAACCTTGATTTTGAGGTGGTTCTTTTAGACAATCTTCCTTTTGTTGTATCTCCAAAATTTTGGCCCTTCTGAGTATGAAATTTTATGTTTTGTAGGTCTCTGATATTTCTTCTCTTGAATGCCATAGTTCTGATAAAAATTGGATGTGCCAAGTGGAATTTATGGTAACTTCCTTGCAACTTTATGATTTTTGGCCTTTCCAAAAGATCTCACTTGTATAGTGTGCCCCACATAAAATAATTTATATAAAATTCTAAAACTTGTACCAAAATTACTATGGGATGTCCACTATCCAATGCAACTAGTCTCACTAAATTTGGATACTCTAGGAATAATTTATTATTTTTTTACCCAGAACACCTTCTTGAGACTAGTCAGATATCCTATCTTCCATAGGGTGTATATACAAATTTAAGATTGCCAAGAAGCTGAAATTTATACCATCGATACCTTACTAATTTCTGAGAATATCCTCCAGATTTCAAGGTCCGAAATGTTACAGAAAAATGTTTATAGATAAAATTCCACAATGACTCAATTCAGTAAGATTCCAGAACTCTATCTTACAAAGGTTGTATATCCAAACGTATAAGGCCTCGAGAGATGAAATTTTAACCCAACGTACACTGATCCATCTAATAAATATCCTACAAGAAGTTCCTTCTGAATCATTGTAGAAAACAAGTTATAGAGAAAATTCCACGGTGTCGCAGATGTAGCAGCGAAACCACAAGACCTTGAGCTCTAATACCATATGTCAAGAACCAAATATCAATATAGCATATAAAAACCTCAGAATAATTACTCAATGCCTTGAAAAATATAGAATTTCAGATAATAAGCCTCTTTGAGGGGGCAACCTCCTTTTACCCCACATAAATGTTCAAGTAAAAGATGATTCCAAATGAAAATGTCTCCTTGGTATATATAGGAGACTAGGAGGTATACTTACAACTAATGGAATAAATATGACATAAATAAAATAACATTACTAATGTAATATGCCCCAATTAAGGGGTAATGAGACAATATTAGGGCTTAACAAGTATTATATAGATGTTGGTATTGAGGACTATGCCATCCTTGATATGGAACAAATTGAGGATATAAATAATGAAGAGAATTCTTTTGTTGGCTATTGGAGAATGTCGTTTGATGGATCTTGTTCAATCTTACGGAGTGGAGTTGGGATTTTACTCAAAATCCATGAGAAGATCATATGCCCACATGCCATTAGACTTTAGTTCCCTTATACAAATAATGAAGCAAAATATGAAGCTTTCATTCAAGGAATGATCTTGGCATAGGAGATGAAGACTGAACCTTTGATTGTGACTGAGCATTCATAATTGGTATTAAATTAGATCAATCACAAGTATAAGATTAAAAAGGAAAGGCTCAAATTATATTTTAAATGAGTGAATGAATTAATGGAGGCCTTTAGGTATTTCAATATTTTTTTTTATTCCAATGGATAAAAATCAAAAGACAGATTCTTTAGCATTGGTCTCTTCATTTTCAAACCCAAATGACATTTAGAGTGATACATATTTCCATGTAAAAATATTTTTTTGACCCTCAGTCCCAGATAAGCAAGATTATATTCAAGTGTTTGAAAATGATGAATACTTAAATTATTTCTTAGAAAATGAAAATGACTATGAAGATGATAATATTGCTCATGTCCCAAAGAATTGTGTCCAATTTGAATCTCTCTTCAAAATAGATGGTCATGAAAAAATTCTCACAGAAGAAGTATTAGTCTGAAAAGTGAAAGAAACGAAGAAAGTCAATATTGGGACTGATATTTCCTCGAAGTACATAAACTTGGGAGTTGATTTTACATATGAAGAACGTGATCAATATATCTCCCTTTTCAAAGAATTTAATTTTTATTTTTTCTTGGAGTTATGATGATTTAAAATCCTATGATAAATCAATATTTCAACATATTATTCCATTAAGATAAGGAGCAAATCCCTTTAAGAAGAAAATAAGAATGATGAAATCTGGACAATTTCCTATCAACATGACTCCAAAGGAAATAAGGGATTTAAAGATGAAGTCAAATCAGTTTGTGTGGATTGTTGACATATTATTCTGAAGGAGCTATGGTGGCATGTTATTGAGGTGTATTGATGAAAAGAAGGATTAATAACTAATACAAGAATTTCATGAAGGAATATGTGGAGGACATTTTTCACCTACTCCTACATCACATAAAATAATAAGAGTTGGATATTATTGTCCATCAGTTTTCAAGGATTGATATGTGATGATAAGAAAATGCATTCCCTATCAACAATTCTCAGTAAATATGAAGAGGTTTGCAATGCCTTTGCAACACAGTTTAGTAGAACAACCATTCACACAATATGGGCTATATGTCATTGGGCCAATAAATCCAAAATCAAGGGGATCATATATATTATTACTGCTAGAGAATATTTCATGAAATGGTAGGAAGCAATAACATTAAACAAATATGACTTTGAAGAATTGATTAAATTTCTCAAGGATAATATTTGATCAAGATTTGGTGTTCCTTAGAAAATCATTACAGACAATGGATCAATTTGCATTGGATGAAATTTCACAAAATTTTGCAGAGAATATGGCATTGTGATGGGACAATCATCAAATTATTATCCACAAGGGAATGACCTTATTGAATCTACAACTAAGACACTAATTCAAATCCTAAAGAATAGTACCGATCAAAATCATAAAAATTGGCACTTGAAGTTGATAGATGCTTTATGGGAAAGCATAATAAATATGAAAGATATCACTAGGATGTCTCCTTACATGCTGGTTTATGGAAAGGAATAAATTATGAAAATCAACCTTGAATTGAATTCCTTAACTTATGTAGCCAACCTAGAGGGAACTAAAGATATTCCCCCTCTACAGAAGAGATTGAATCAATTGTTGATATTAGAAGAAGAAAGTAGTGAGGATTTGCATAAAATATCACACAGGAAACAAAATGTTAAGAAATACTTTGATCAAAGTGTAAAAATCAATAACTTTCAAAAGGGAGAATTGGTGTTTATCTGGAACAAACCAAAATAAAATCCATCAATGCATATGAAATTTGCGGCATTCTAGATTGGCCCTTATCTCATTTAGAAAATTTTAGGTTTCAATTAATACATGCTTAAATATATGAAGGGAAAGATGTTGATGTTTCCTATCATTGGGCAACACCTGAAAAAGTTTCTTCACTTAAGACATTCTCTTTTCTTTGTACATAGTTTTCCATTTTATTTTGTACATCCTTACTACCTCGACTCCATTTCACAAAGGATAAAACATATGGTCGTGATATTCTATATTCTTGATAATCTATAGCGGGTTATAATCCCACAGTTGGAGCCAATTGTTGAACCCCTTTTGTGCTTCTCTGATATTTATATTTTCCCATTATATTTTCTTACCTCTTCTCTTCCCCTTCTATATTTTCCTTTCCTGAATCTCTCATATTCCCCTCTTTTTTCCTTTCTTTGTTGTGACAAGATTTCCACACTTAGTTGTTTTCACTATGTTTGTCGACTTTTAGACATGCATACTTTCATACTTTTACTAAGCTCTCTTTACTTCTTTATCATTCCACCCAACAATTAGTTTATTTTTGCATCATGGATTTTCAGACTTTTGTACTCACGAAATTACATTGTTATAAATCCACTCATTTGATAGTCCACCCAATGTATCCCTACACTTAGTCATTTCATCTATTTAAACTTTCGTATTTGCAAAACTTCAGACTTGCGGACTCGCCTTTCCATTTTGATTATTCACTTAGACTCTCCACTATCACGTGTCCCTTCCTTCACATTTTTTAAAGTCACATTTAATTCTGTATTTATGGACTTAACTACTAAATTAATTTATGAAATGGTCATTCATTAATGGTTCTTATATCAATGTTAGTCACATTTATTTTAAGTTAGTGATTCCATCGAAATAAAATATAGCCTAAATTATTTTTACTGTGAAAATTAATAATACAATAAAAGTTGGTTGGCTCTGTGAAATTGGTCATGAGAAAACAATATTTCTATGGATATACCTTGAACCTCTTCACTAAAGAATACTAGAACTATCACTGGTCTTGATCATACTAGTATTATTCAAGTCTACTTTGTAAATAAAACAACAAGGTGTCGACTTCAGGGATAGTTCTCGCAGGTTGCATCCATGAAGTATTTGAATTCAAGGATATTGTCCTATGGTGCATCGACGATTTTATCTAGAATAAAAGGGTCATTGCATTGTAGAAAAGTTATCCTATTTCCTTGGTGCCTTCATTATTTATGGATGTGTTGAAATTGTCGGAGCCAAACATGGTTTACAAAGGGGAGGAAGATATAAATTTTCTAAAAAGAAAGAATAATGGAATAAACATTCTTCAAGAATATTTACATGACCCCGCATCAATGCCAAAAGATATATCTAGAATTCAAGTAAGTTCTTTAAAAAAACATTATAAATAAATTTCCTAGTTATTTACTTGAATTACTCATCAATATTCTATGGAAACCATTCCTTGATTGGTATTATATATACTACATTTCACGGTTCATGAAAGTGAAATATTTGACTAGGCAAAGATTATTTCATATCAGATTACTACAAAAATGAAAAATTTCAAAATTGGGAAGAAGTTTTGTATGTAATCTTATTTGTTATTTTCTCTCACATATTGCAGTACTTTTTAAGGTTTAAATTTTTCCAGAAGGGTTAAAGTAAAGGTGGACCCCATGACTATGTGGTATCAATATTTATGGAGCGAGAGGGTCAACCATCATTTCTATGAAGCATACAATGCTTTTATGTCTAAATTCAAAAAAAAAATATTTGGTGAGGACACTTCCAAACTCTTATTGGAAGTGTCAACTTTTCTAAAAGGGAAAAAAATTCTTGAAAAAAATGGAGAATCACAATATCATCAGGGTTTTCTATACCAACGAAAAACCCATCTTTATAACATATTATATATCTAATAAGTTGTTCATTATTGAAATATCTACACAATATAAATTTTGGTTTCACACATTTTTTGAGAAAAGGAAAAATCAATTCATCCCTTTTCCATGGAAATTCAGTGAAATTGTCCTCAAAGGAATTTCCAATATTGACGAGTATGCTACTTTTTCAACCATTCCAACTGGATATATGTTGAGGAAATCAATGGTTTTGACTGATGTCATATTTTCTATAATCATTTCATTTCATTCGGTCTCAATCTTGCACTTATAAATTCAACTATAAGTGGAGAAAAGTTGAATGATAGCCATAACCCTAATAATCAAGAAGCTAATAGAGACTCTGGTGATATAAAAATTGTCATAAGTACAATGGAGCATCATAGGGAAAGAGGTAATCCTTCAAATGAGAAGAACGCTTAGTCAACGACTATTTCTCAAAGGAGTTCTTTACCAAAGGCAAATCCTCATTCCGAGGAATCACAGTCAAGAAAATTACAGAGTAATAATTCAGGGGATGATGAAGAAAGAAACCCTCCTCAGGGGAACTTGGAAAACCACCAAAAAATAAAAGTTAAAAGAAAAAGGACTAATTCACAACAAGAAGTCGAGGAGAAACACACACACTAGAAATTGACTTATTATTGGATATCATGGAATCGGATGTGGATATTGAAAATATGACCTTCCCAGATGTAGAAGTACCATCTAGAGTAAATGTACAACATACTTATGCACTCATTGTCTAGGAGGAGATATTTTCCGACATCTAAAGAAACGTTTGTTGTGAAAAATCCCTCTTTTGATAGAGAATCTAAAAAAATGGTTTTTGAAAGAACTAAGAAGAGTAAAAGTGGGAATTTTTGGTCTACCATTGATACACGAAATATGTTTCCTTCTAGATTGGCATGTAGTCATAAAGTTACAGGAGAGGCACTGAATTGTCAATATGGAGGAACAAAATGCTCAGTTGAAAGAAAAAATTAAAGAATTGGAAGCAACTCTCATGCCTCCACCTATTCTGGCTTCCCTTATTGTCATGATTTGTCTTGAGAAAAGTTTTCAAGAAACCCCAAAATCAAGTGCGAGAGTCAAGGGAATCTCAAATCTGATTATTGTTACTCGACATTTTTTCGAAGAGGCTATTAAGAAAAGAATGACAATGATTTTAGCTCTGTGGGATATGAAAAAAAGTTTTTCCTCTCTCGGTTGAGAATTAAAAATATGAGGGAATACTTGAATTTAGATTTGAAAAATGATGAAGTGTTTTATAGAGATGGAGTTGTGATGTTTGCAATGAAGGTTTCAGCACCAACAAAGAAAATGATAAAGAAAGAAAATTTACCTTCTCTGAACCGCATCAAAGAACTAAAATCGTACTCGATTAAAAGAATTAATGTATTAGAGGGATTTTCAACTCAATTGACTGATTTATCAAGAAGGAAAACAAAATCATACTAAAAAATTATTGATTTAGATATCGATGGAAACACTGTTGAAGTCGCAGACCCTAATTATCTCTCAAATTCAATTCTCATGACTTGAAAAAATTTCGAAGGAAAAGTTGAAGAATTAAAAAATGCATGAGATGAAAAGTTCGATACTATGATTGAATTCACACATGATGATATTGATAGTTGGCTTGTCGAGTATACAAATAAAAATTAGGATACTGGGAATACATTGAAAAAATTATATATTGAAAAAGAGTTGTTTAACATTAAAGTAAAAAAAGAAGTGATTTTTTTCTCGTTAAGGGATTATATTCATGAATGGTTAAAATACTCAATTTCCAACATCTCTGAAATTCTAGTAGAAGCAGTTACAACCGATAATCAAACCGCAAGAAGCAAGGGTACAAAAGAAACAACAACAAGAAAATGAGGTGAGATATACCATCATAGTAAGTCCATATTGATCACATACTGTTTCCCTTATCATTTTTCATCTAGTTATTCTTTTTCTTTAACTAGATAAATATAACTTAATCATGATAAAAAAAAAAAAATCTTCTTACCAGATCCTATCGTTTGATACCCACCCATGTTCTTCTTTCTGTTTCCTACTTTCTTGTATATGTTTTCTTTATGGTTTGAGGGAGCCCCAATCCCATTCCTTTGGAAAAATTCCTTTAGTTCCAATGCACTATAACAAACATTATTATTTTTGAGAAATCTCAGAGAACTAATTCATGATCAATTTTCACTGTATTTTTTAACTCTAAGTCTTGAGTATAAATTATTTGAAATTGGTCTATCGTAATTATTTTTTGAGCTATATAAGTATTACTCTATAAAAGTTATGTTATGTGAATGGCCCATCTTCTTTTATTTTATATGTGATGAAATATTGTTTATTTTACGTAATGTGTGATGTGTGAGATTCGAGGTCCACTTCTGAGGAATTATCTTTTATAAATACTCTTTTAAATTTCAACATTTTTATTTTTTAGAGCATGAAATCTTGGAATATCTTAGGGTCCTATATTATTATGGATCTAAAATTACAAAGAATATCATAATCCAAAGATGAGTACCACCTCTTTAAAAATGCAAGAGGATTTATATCCTTGTGAGGTTGTCGTTTCAGTCTGGATGGATTCAAGTGTCAATAGGACATCGAGGCAGTACTACTAGAAGGATTGGCATGTTGTAATAACCTTCCATGCACAACAAGAATGTAATCGAATACTACAAGTAGGTAGAATTCTTTTTTTTCATTATTATTATTAAAACTAACAAGTTACGCATTATTCGGTGTGACAATTACATTAAAAATAAATAAAAATTCAACGATAACAATAGGTACATGATATATCTTAATTAAATCAACTTCACAACAAGGTCATGGTACAATTATCAAAATCATTTTGATAGGTATAACATGTGGAATCGCTAACATCATATCACACGATGATATTAATAGTAATATGTCTATCGAGTCAATCCTACCTTGCATGGTTAGAACCTTAAAAATACATCATGAACAGTGATAATCCAGGATTCATCCGATTGATTTTGACCATTTAAAGTCTCCGGACTAGAAGTTGTTTTGAGAAACATAAAGATATCAATACCCATATCCAACCCTGGTTGAATTCCGACACTATTTTAACATTAAAATAACTCAAAAAATCTCATCTATATAAAGATCAACAATGAAATAATAAGAATTACTCCACAAAGTCATAGTTAATTTAAAAAAAAACATATAAGTTATCAAAATTGATATTAGAAATCTCAACTCATAAAAGAAGTCCATTATATAAAATTTAGGAGCATAAGGATAATCTACCTTATTCGCATATTCATAAATTGTAACACAAGTTGGAAATTTCCTATTCCATTAATAGCATATGTAATATTGCTAGGGGTAACATTATATGGAACATTATCAAGAGCTCGAATTTTTCAACAAGCATCTAATTATAATATATAACCATATAATATATAACCAAGTGCAAATTGAGCTTTAGTTTTAATTAGGAAACATTAGTCATTCAACGCATTCTAGATTTACTTTGAAATTTCCCTCCCTAGCAGTCTCATGTTTCTAAACTTTTATATGGATTGTTTATGTAAATATTTGTTTTTAACAATTTGATAATATAATCCCATATAAAAATCTATATTAGAGATTATCTTTATTATTAAATTGCCAACTATATTACCAACAATATTATCAATTTCCCCGATATGTTTTCCATGATATCTCATATTCCAATAAGCATACATTGAATTACATTTATATATATACCACAATTCCTTCTAAATTGGAATTTATCTTATTTTCAGTATTTCCAAAAATTTTTTAGTAACCAAAATTTTCTTCGCTGAAACTATAAATCCTTACGTTTTAATTTGTACTCGAAAATTTAATGAAGAAATTCACTTACTAATGTTTTAAGAGAAGGTGCAATATAAGAAAATTGCTTTCATCAATGATATCAATAATAAGAGTGGTAACTTAAATTAGGACACTGATTACCTTATCAATAATAAGAGTGGTAAGTCCCCAACGAAACTGAAATTTTATAGGAATTATACTAATATCATCGCCCTAAGAAAAAAAAACAAAAACACACACAAGTAAAAGTTATAAATCCCATCGAAGTTTTTAGCTACTTAGTACTATGTTAATTAGTATCAATATCATCAGAGGGTGACATCTAGGTTTCAATATTCACTTAAACAGGGGTTGTTTTCTTTAATTAACAGGTTCATATTTCTTAATATAGGTACTTAATCAACTTGAAATCATCATTGCAAACACGCCACAAACTCATCGGATATGATATTTTTATTTATTTATTTAAAAAAAAAACATGAAATTAAAGTGAGCAGAAAATGAAATAATTCACTATACATCCTATTTTACTTCTTTTTTGATTCAATTTCTCAACTTCAAATTGTGCAATAATAGATAGAGAATATAAAACCTAGGCAGTAAATCCTAAATGAAGAAATGAAAATCCAAGAATAATTATAGTTGGAGTTTTATTAGTCCATACCAAAGGATTATCTCAACTTCAAATTGTGCAATAATAGATAGAGAATATAAAACCTAGGTAGTAAATCCTAAATGAAGAAATGAAAATCCAAGAATAATTATAGTTGGAGTTTTATTAGTCCATACCAAAGGATTATATTAATTTGACATTAATTTATCTTTTATTTTGTGTATGAAATGTAATGTTTAACTTAAGAAAATAAATATATATTTTTTGATATAATATTTTTTTTTTTTTTCATTTCTAATTAAGTAGAAAGACATACACCTATTGATAATGGACAGATTTAATAGGAGTTTAGTGCTTAATAAGTTTTCTATGAACAGGATTAAATATGGCTGGAATACTCTTAGTAGTCACACAAAATAAATGGCTGTGATTTCAATCATTAACTTCTTAGCTATTATAAAGACATCCGTTTATGTGTTTACTTTTTTACATTTACGTAATTATATTTAAAAATTAACTGATTGCCACATAACTGATTAACAGAAATGAAGCGCAACGTTTATTTGTTAATCAATAATAAAGTTTAATAATTTTTTTATCAACTATACCCTTCGGCGTTCCCCAGCTGCTGTATTAACCATGTTCTCCAACTGCTAATTGACTAATACATTTGAAATCTTATTGTTGCCTTCACATCTTTCATTGTTTAAAATTTATTACATAATTAATTAACTTTATTATAATATACCCCCTATTAAAATCTTAGAATCTATACCCACTTGTTTAAAGTAAATTATATTTAATATTTAGGAAAATGATATTTGATTAATCACCGAAAAGTTGTATTAATCACCAGCTGGTCAGCTATGCCAAAACCTGTCAAATACTCATTACAGCATGCAATAAATGAATAGAGCTGGAAAAATTAATCAGAGATATCGTTTATGCATGCAAAAATTAACGGAGCTCAGAAAATTGATTAGAGATGTGTCCAATAAAGAATTGTTGTCAGTCGAACATGCCAATCAGTGGGAATACGGGCCTAATATAATAATGAATGAGAGTTCACACTAAGGGATGACAGTAGTCATATCTAATAGCATTTTTTCTAATTATTTAATTTATTTCTCACATGTTTATAAGCATTTTTTAATTATTAATTTATATAATAAATTCACATAAAAATTTGAATGAAAAATTATAAATTTTTATGTGAAAAGTTAAAAAAATATTTTAAAATTTTAAAATATCCTGTTTAATATGAAAATTTTCAAAAAACTTCACATAAAAATGTTGAATGTTGAATGAAAAATTGTAAATTTATATGTGAAAAAATAAAAAAACTTTATTTTTAAGTTCTAAAATATGTTTAATATAAA
>JASDQU010369162.1:0-11831 GCA_032191745.1 Picea mariana
GACTAAGATTTTTTAATATATATATATTAAAAAATGGAGACGGCCCTAAAAGGAGGCCGGGATCGGGGAGGCCGAGCAGCAGGAGCTACCAGGCAGGGAGGCCACAGGAGGCAGCTCAGGGGCGCGCTCTTGAATCCATATCCATCATACAAAACTTATTAATGTAATTAACTTGTAAGTTATTAATTTCCATCTTAATATTAAAAAAAAAGTTATCACGATTTATTATTAAAAACAATTAAAATATAAAATTAATTCATGGATTAAAATGAATTAAAATAATGTAATTCATATATGAATTACATTATTTTAATTCATTTTAATCCATGAATTAATTTTATATTTTAATTGTTTTTAATAATAAATCGTGATAACTTTTTTTTTAATATTAAGATGGAAATTAATAACTTACAAGTTAATTACATTAATAAGTTTTGTATGATGGATATGGATTCAAGAGCGCGCCCCTGAGCTGCCTCCTGTGGCCTCCCTGCCTGGTAGCTCCTGCTGCTCGGCCTCCCCGATCCCGGCCTCCTTTTAGGGCCGTCTCCATTTTTTAATATATATATATTAAAAAATCTTAGTCGTTGGTCTGCTGCTTGGGAAACTAGATTAAAAGCAAAGGAAGAGTTTATCAGTCCAAACTATTTGAGACAAGTTTTTTCCTATCCACTGTCTTTCTATATATCCATAAAAAACATAGATATGAGCTCTTCTCATAGCAAAAACATAGTTAGAGCTATTGCGAGTTACACCAAATATATAAAGGAGTATTCATATTGATTAGTCAACAAGGGGAGGAGCTTGTGGACACTGCGGGAGACTTGGAGCTCCTGGCTTAATTGGATGGAATGTTGTCGCCATCAAAGTTGAGCTGGAGGAGGGGAGACACACTGACACTTCATGCAGGAGAATATGAAATTCATCCAGTTGAAGCTGAATAGTGTTCTGCGCATCCTCACAAGTCTACATCAATTGTCCCAAGAAAATTTTTATGTGCCAGTATAACTCCATAGTTTTCCAATATTTTTACTCTCATCCTTGCGAGCTTTTGATATTTGACACCCATGTGATTATGGCTTCATCAAATTCTTGCATCTGCGTGGAGTTTGTTCAAGATGAATCTCTTCTTCCACCTCCGCTAGCCGATCTTGGAGTGGAGTAGTTGCTAACTCGTACGCTTCTCATTAAGTGCGAGTGCTCGGAGTGAGACCACCGCTGACACTTAATGAAGTCTTTTTTACCGATCTTCCACCTCATCTACAACCATGATGGTTACCACGACAAGGAGCCATCTCACCGTTGATGTTATAACTAAAAGAAAACTGGAGGTAGATTCTATGAAGAGTGTCCTGCCAGGGAGAAATGAATCATCGGGGGATGAGTCCATTCACCACGTAGATGATCGGACACGTTCGCACCTGCTAGACCTGCAAAACCATTTTTTCAATGCTTCTTCCAACTTGGTAGATGGGGCATTCAATGCACAATAAATAAGATACTCAGGCCTCGATTTTTCTTATCCCTGATTCACACATGCCAAAGCATCGGTAACCAATGAGGATTGTACAACATGTGTCCTGGAAATTCCAGTGTTGATCAATGCTTCAGAGCTGGTTGATTCCCTCACTGGCCAAGGCATCAACCAATTTTTTCATCGATCAATGAACATGGGAGGGACTAATGACCTCAAAGAGAGGGATATGAGTCTGCAAGAATTCTAGGCCACCCTCCATCCGCTAACCTAGAGAGACCATGCTTATTGGTAATCCATGAATCATGTTGCAAAGCATTCTTATGATAATTTGGGAGTCTCCTTCAACCACATTTTTTCGACAATTGTTGTAGGTGGTGATTGTTAATCCATTTTTTAGGGATTGAAGTTATGTTGTGTTGTTTGCGGTGTTTCCTATTCCTTTCACATAGATTCTGATAATGTTTCTATAATGAGAATGAAAGACTCCTCCAGATATAGCCAACCCAAGATTACCTTTGGAAGCACCATCAAAGTTTTTTTGATGAAGCCAATGAGAGGAGGGGACCAAGCCTGGGGATATAAGGAGACATGCTGAGAAGAGGGGGAAGAGCATTGTTGGTCTGGGCACTTTATACCCAAAGAGCTCAGGATGTTGGAATTAGAGGTAGAGCATTGCGAGTCTTGGTCAGACCAATTTTTTATAAGAATATTTTCTCTGATATTTTTTAGGACCTGTGACCAGATGTTTGATGCCTCTTTTTTTTTGCATTTGAAAATTCTTTTGTTCCTCTCCTTCCAAATTTCCCAAAGGAGGAAGCCTAGCAACAGGGCCCAGGCCCTGGATAAAATTGGGTTGTAAAAATCGGTTTGGCCCCAACAAAAAAATGTTTTTGGGAGGTTGGTTAAGTGTTGAGCGCAAGCCCAGTTTTGAGGAAAAGTAGCACATGTAAGGCAGACACGCATGCAGGAAAAGAAACACGTGCAAGACAGACGCGCATGCAGGAAAAGGAGCACATGCAAGACAGACGCGCATGTAGAAGATAGAAGCATGAAAGACACACATGCAAGAAAACCTAGCCATGCTAGGGTTAGGGTTTTGGTAAGAAGATGTAATGGCTGGTAAGCCAAAAATGTGTATAAGTAGGTACCTAGAAGGTCTAGGTCGGGGTTTGAATATGGTTCAGTAGTGGTTGTTCATTTTTACTATGTCGTTCGAGGCTAGAAGGACTGTAAATCTGATCGATTTTATAATCTTTTGAGTTGGGGAGAGGAAAAAGGGTAGATCTCGAGGATTGGATCACAGGCTGAGGAGCCTGGTGTGATCTATTCCGCCTCATTGTATATCTAGACCTGTTTGATGGAGAGTTGTAATGCGCATGATGCTGTAGTTTTGGAAACACGATAATAAAACAATAGAGCAACCAAATCTTTGTGGACGTAGCCCAGGAGGGGTGAACCATGATAGATCATGTGTTATGTGATTGAATATTGTGTATTTCCTTTACTATCAATGATTATATGTTGGATAAATGCGTGAATGACTAGTTAGATCTACTATTTTACATGCATGAATAAGAATGATAGGGTATTCAATATAAGATAAATGTTAAAGTAACAAATGAAGATCATAGAGTTTAATCCCAGATACCCACTCATTCCCAGGCTGCAAGCACTTGAGCGTTGTAGCCACCAATAGAACTATCTCGGGTGAGATTGCGCAATGCACTCTGTGTACTACGCTGCCTTCTGGTTTACCAGAGGGGCCGATAGTTTTAAAGGGGTTTTGTTGGAAACTATGGTAGATCTGAACTTGGGTCAGCCCAAGAGAGAAGTAACCAACAAATTGTTCCATTGTCGGATGGAACAAAATGAGATTGAGTGAATGAGATCTGCTGAAGAATTGTGACAAGAATGTTAGATCTGGTGAGGAAACGTTAAAAAGAATGAGATTATAAAAGGGGATGTTTAGACTGTGGAACCCAATGATGGCAAAGATCTATAGTTGTTTGAAAACAAAGGAGATGGAATTTGCGCAGAAAGATAACAAAAACCTAAAGTTAACACCGCACAAATATTTGGACAAGTACATATTTAGCGATTTGCATGAAGTATTTTTCTGTGATTTCCCGCACGTGTTGCAGTAGTGGATATTGAGGTTGAAAGACAACCACCCTACAATTCGGATCAGACAACTAGAGTGGAATTATGTGGAGATCACGTAGTTACAACAAGTCGACAATAAATTTACACGCGCAGTAGGTTTTTGGTTAGAAAGTATTGTTGCAGGATTTATCACAAAATTTGTAGTAGATACTGTGAGGTCTTACAACACAGCAGAGCAAGAGTTACTGAAGGGACCTAGAGGTAGGTATATCAGATCCATGTATACTTCCATCAAGATTTTACTGTATAACAAAGGTGTAATGATAATGGCATTAGAGAACTAAACTTTCCTATGTGCATGGGGGAAAGGGGGAAGCACTGACAAGAGACAAAGAAATGGAGGAAGAGATGGATACAGGAAAGAAGGAGGAGGCCTTGGATCCAATCCTAATCAAGCAGATCATGGCAACAAATGGAAGAACGCACAATGGAGCACCCTACCAATACAAGATGAACAATAAGAAGAGAACCATAGCCGCGAGGGAAGGCTTGGCAAGTGATGAAGAAGAGGTAGAGGATCTTCAGGCTGTGGAGCAGATTCAGGAAATCCTATGCGTGAGATATGAAATTAAGACAAGAGGTCCAAGGGAAGGAACCGAAGGCAAAAATCCTATCCATATCAGTGTCAGTGTGGAACCCATAAACCCATGTGCAACCAATAAACTAGAAAGAACACCACCGTTTAGACAACTGAAATTCAGTGGAAGAAACGTAGCAAGAAGTACATATACACAGAGAGAAACAACTGGGGGAGCCAGTTTAGGAAGCATTAGTCAAGGATCTACACCACGCGGAGGTAGTATTTCATCATTCAGGATGGCAGGACATGATCCCACCATCAGGTTACCAGAGTTCAAGGGAGAGGCATCAAAGGACCCTAAGAAGCACTTGTTCATCTGTGAAAAGATCTAGGAAGCAAAGCAGATCATAGATGAGGATACAAAACTTGCGCAGTTAGCTATCACACTAAGAGACCACGCACTGGATTGGTACATGAGATTAGCTGCAAACATTCCACCAAGAACAACCAGAATGATTGTGGATATCAAGAAGCTACTGATAAATGAATTCCAAAATCCTAGCTCAAAGGATCAATACATGAATGAGATGATAGAGATCAGATAGAAACTAGGGGAATCTTTCTGGGAGATTGACCAAAGATTCAAACGATTTAAGGGAAAGCTGAAGTATGTCATGACATATATGCAACATAGACATATATTTGTGAATTCCCTACTACCACACTTGAAATACCCTTTGAGACAAAAAAAGTTTCAAACTCAGGCAGAGGCTCT
This sequence comes from Picea mariana, assembly GCA_032191745.1. NCBI lineage: Eukaryota > Viridiplantae > Streptophyta > Pinopsida > Pinales > Pinaceae > Picea > Picea mariana. The sequence continues at coordinate 4,936 of JASDQU010369162.1, forward strand.
ACAGGCAACCTTACAACTAGAAGAGAACCAATATCAGAATATAGATCCAGCAATAGAGGAGATGAAGGAGGATCTGAAGAATTTAACATTTCAACTGAACCAAAATAGGAGTAAGGACAAAAGAGAAGTTGTTTGGTGTACCACATGTAGGACAAAAGGACATCACAAGAATGAGTGCCCAACGTTCATGCAGTACATGGAAACAGGATTGCCAAACCCTTTGCTGACAGGAGGACTATGGTGTGAGATCTGTAAGACATAGGGGCATGATCCATATCATTGTCTAATGATGCAGAAATACCAGATAGTGCCTAAGAGTTCATATTGCAACTTTTGCAAGTCAGTGGGCCATGGTGATAAATATTGTAGGACAATGGAGCTAATGAAGGAAAGAACATCAGACACCTATAGGGCGCAGACATAAATGATGACAGAGAAAGCTGCATCACAGTTAAACCAAGTACCAGCCCCATATAACACTGCACCACAACAATATAACATTGTGCAGCCGCAGTACAATACCGCGCAGCCACAATATAATCTCGTGTAGTATAATCATGTGCCTCAGTACAATGCACCGTGAGTAGATCGAGATGGCTATAGATGTGGAGGACGAGGTAGAGGAGGCTTTGGAAGAGGCAGAGGCCCGGTGGTATTCCATAACTATAAACAATCAGGACACTATGCAAGAGAATGTCCACTCCCACCTGCGACATGTATGTATTGTCGCGCATCAGATTATGACACAGAAGACTGTCCGACACTATTGGGGAAGATCCAAGAAAAGAGGAATCAGAATAATCAGAATGTCCAATGGATTTATGCCGAAGCAAGGGATGATGGAAGAAATATCAACATAGTTATGCGTAGAGGCGCTAAAACAAGAGATGACGCAGTAAGACAAGGTCCAACACAACACCAATGGGTGAAGAAGAATGTTGAACCACAGAAGCAGTTTGATGCACAAAACAAAAAGGAGCCATTCAAGCAAGACAAACAAGAATTCTTAAAGCCAAACATTGCAACTACATCAATTGCGCATCATACTCAGGACGTACCAATGTACGAGATGCCTTCATCGCTGGATCATACTAATGAAGCACATCCCCTAGGACAAGTAAGTACCATAAGGGATTTTCTATAATCTTGTGTTAAATTACTAAATGATCCATCATCTGTTAAAGTATTACAGAATATGTTAGAAAGATGTAACACAGACGTAGAGGGAAATCTAGAGTAGAAAACAATTAATCACTTGCATACAAGGAGGAGGACAAGTAGAGAGTTCATACTAAATGCCAACATTGGATATTTCAACATGGGGGATATTATACTGGATTTAGGCTCCGAAGTAAATGTATTACCTAAGAAAACATGGCAATGTATGGGAGATCCCACATTAGGATATTCACTTGTTCAACTGAAACTAGAAAATCAACACAGGGTTATGCCAATTGGAAGGCTAAAGGGTGTGACAGTAGATCTGGATGGAGTGCGCACTAAAGCCGATTTTGAAGTGATAGAAATAGTGGATGGAATAACACCTTATTCAACATTTCTTGTCTTGGATTGGGCATTTGACAACCATGCCATAATCAATTTGAATACAAGGAAGATGACATTTGAGTCAGGATAATACAGAGTTATTGTGCCACTAGACCAATCAAAAGGAGAAAGGTTTGTAGAACCCACTTGCTTGGACCTGGAGGAAATTAACTAGTTATATAGAACCACCGTGCGAGAAGAAGATTATGTAAATCCAACTGCAGATGGGGTACTCAGTTAGAGAAGTACCACATCATGTGCTTCAGAATCATATACAGGGTTGGAAAATTGGCATCAGAGATTACATGAAGTATCCACAAGAAGGTGCACAAGAATAGACCTCACAATAAGATGGGTACACTAGTAAATTTGGGGCATTTTGCGACGACCATTTCAACGCTCTTGAGACGTTATGTTGTGGAGATTGCGATGAATCTTGGGTCCCTCAAACGTTGAATTGTATCATGTGGCAAGTGCGACGAACCTGAGATAACGTCGTAAGTGCGACGACACAATGTTGTCATCGCAAGAGAGAAGACTTACAGAGGTCATCACAAGAAATACAACCAGGAAATTGTCGCAAGAATGACAACAATGAACGATCCTCTTCGTCGCAAGATAAACACCATACCCCAGTTTTTGTTGTTATCCTCCACAGTGTCCCAAGGATGAGAATGGAAACTGAGGAAGGTAACCTCGAACCACTTAGGATTTGGTAGCTAGCCCTACCAAATCAGAGAGGGATCTCTCTGTGATCTTACAGTCAAAAGATAACTGAAGAGGGTAAAAGGATTTAGGCTAGTTTTTGAGCTCTAGGGTTTTGAAATTTAGGGTTTTAGCTGGATCAAGAGGATGAAATCAAGGAGTTAGTTGTGGACTTCAAATGATGAGTTGCAGGGATATATAGGAGCAAGGTAGGTATGCATCAATGACACTTTGGAGTTTTTCGTTGATGGTGTAGGGTTGAAACAGTATAAGATCAAAATGAGCATAGGTTATGTGAATTCATTTTGATAGAAGAAAGAAACACATGCATGAAAATCTCTTAAAAACATAGCATATAATTATGAATTTTGTTTAAAGACTTTAGAGATAGTCACAAGAAAGCAGTTCTAGTGGTAAAATGAAGAAACATTTATTACATTTGCTGATAGAACATAGAAAAAAACATTGCCAATTCACATACCACAAGAATTCCTAAATAATATCTGCAACTTTGCTTTTTATATACTGTCGAAATGGTACACTAGCTTCCAGCCTTCTACTCTCTGATGTCCAACCCTTTTGTTGACTTCATTTAGTCTACATATAGATGGAAAACAACGTTCCTCATTTAAAGTGTCAAATCCTACCTCCTAGGAACTAATTACAAGATTCTCTCTAACCACACCAAAATCTAGGGAGGTTAGAAACCAACTCCATGTTTAGACTCCACTGACTTAGTTGACCTTTCCAAACATTAATTATCACAAAATTGACATGGAATGTCTTTAACCATCATTATTACACTCAATTAAATCAAGTAAACTCTCATCATGATAAATTACATCAAGAAATTTTGACCTTGACTCACAAAACTCGAAATCGGGCCTTTTTTAGAAGCCCAGCGTGGTCCTGCAGAAGCACAACGTGCTGGATAGAAGCATAGCGTGGTCTGGGAAGAGCCCTTTGGGTAGCTTTTATGCATCTTTTTATTGAAATAATGGTTGGAGGATATATCCATGGATGTGTAGAATACCTATGAACTTTGAAACCTGCAAAAATCCATCTCCATGGCTTCCAAAAATGCAACCTCCCAAGATGACTCCAGAAGTGCAGGGAGGGGTCCAAAAAGGTGGCAGAGATATGAAATTTGATTAGTTTTTTTACTTTTCCTTCAAAACTATAAGCTGACATGACCGAGAAAGTACATATTTGTAATGTATAGGTCAAGGGCTATCCAAAAATACAAAATTTTAATCATTTAGATGGTCTGAGAAAAAGCGCAGCGTGGCCACGCTGCACTTCTGTACATCAAAAAATTGTCAAAATACCAAAACTTCAAAATTTTCCAAAAATTCTCAAAATTCCTTGAAATCTGTTTCTGGAACTCCTTGTGTGATGGGTTTACACAATCAATGATGCATCAGCCAAGAGATCAAGGCTATCTCTCCTCTTTATCTTCTTTAGGGTTTTCCTTAGCCTCTTTTTCATGTTTTTGACCCTAATTTTGCAAATCAGGTTCCTGGTGAAATAATGTCTTGCCATGTGTTTCTGTAGCTTAGTGTCTTTGTTGGCCCTCTTCAATAACTTCTCCAAGTATTAATTTACTCTCCCAAGCCAATACTCCTTGTCTTTCTCAATCTCAGCACCTATGGAGTGAATAGGGTTTTTCTGTACCAACTCCTTGTCTTCCACCTGCTCTTCTAAACCAATCAATGTTTTACCTTTGTTCTTTGTCTTGCTGGGTGATGGATGACCTGGTGAGGTACTTTGTTGCATCACACTCAACTTCAAAATTCAGTTCTCTTGTTTTAATAATGCCACCATGTGATTTTCCTTTGCAAGATCGTCCTTTATCTCTTGTATTTGTGCTTGCTTCTCCTTGATAATTTCTGCATTTGATTCGTCTCCATGGTCAAAGATCTCTTGCTCATGAGGCACCTCCTCCTCAAATTGTTGCAATGGTGAGTCAACTGCATGCCTAGGTGACTGCTCTAGTTCTCCTTGAACTTTCTCAACTGTAGTATCCTTAGGCAATGGTCTAGTTTGTGCCATAGTCAGAATTATGGGTGTAGACATCTTTTTAGTGCTCTCAGGGGAAAAAACCAATCTTTTCCCCTTCTTGTAGGTTTGTGTAATCTATGCCATAGGTGTCTTTCTAATTGGCAACCTGTTGGATGAGCGAACCTCCCGTGGCCTTGGTGGTGTTGATGGAGTGATTTGACTACTGGGTTGACTATTAGCAGGCAGAAGAGAAGTTGACTGGATGAATACCTCCCAAGGCATGTTGATTTCTGAAAGCCTTTGGAGGACCATGACCTTTACCAAATCACGATGAAACAAGTTTGTTTGATGATCTTTCCCTTTTCTCTGTACCTTCTCTATCATTTTGACCAGGCTCCTGAATAAGTAATGAGGCAAGTTAAGTGGCTTGATGGCAGTGAAATGCATCAACAACCTTATGTGATACCGATACATTCTTGAAAATCTCCCTTCGTAAGTAAAGTATTTCATGATCATATTCATCAATGGGGCATATATATCTAGCAATTGTCTAAAAGGAAAGATATGAGTAGGAGCGTCTTTATAGTGTGGTTTCAAGAATATATTGTAGTTTTCAATGTCTAAATCCATCCCTTTAAACAAGATTTCTCCATGGTTGGGGATACCTGTAGCTATGGCAATGGTATCTGTTGAAAAAATGAAGTCTACCCCTGCAATTGCGGTCTTATCCTTCTTGAAATTTGTGGCAAAGAGACTGGTCAATTTACCATGGCAGCCCACCTCTTGAATTCTTTCACAAAACCCTAGGCAACCAACATCTTCAAATTATTTCTTAATGAAAGGTGAGGCCATGATTTCTCTTATCTGTATTGGCTCATACCTGGACACTTGCCCACCCTTATTGTATGTTTTCTTCTGAGTATCACTGCTTCAAGTTTCCATGATGTAAAACCCTATCTTTCAGTGGGAAAGGGAAGGGATATGGTATGACTGTGAAAACATGGGATAAGGGACAATCTTGTAGATGGAGGGAAATGAAGGGGTTAAGGGCTGTCTAAATTCTTGGGGAAATTTTGGGAAGTAGGGATTGGTGTTAGGGAGTTGGAAATTTGGGAAATGGGTGAGGGGAAAGGGTAAAAAAGTTGGAAACATAGTCCTAGCCAATGAAAGTGTCAAATATGTAGAAATAGGCCAACGTTTGTAGGAAAGTGAAGGAAATAAGGGGAATGGGCATGGGAAATGTTAGGGGAGGTAGATGGAGTTCAGGTGAGGGTGTTTGAGTATAGGATGTGTTAGCGTCGTCATTTTCCTTTTTTAGTTAGAGTCGGTCTTAGTCAAGTTATGGTCTGTGAGTCAAAGCATGTGAAGTTAGGTACTGAACAACGAAGGGGTCAAAGTCAACAAGTGCTCGGTTGGCCCTTGGAGTCGGGAAGGGATGTCAGAGTCAAAACATGTGTAAATGGTATGAGTCTGTTCCCAAAGAGTCGGGTCCTATCAGAAAGGAAGTTTTATGTCCCGAGGGTCGATGCAAATTGTTAAATACAAATCGTATCAGTAAGTGCAATGACTATCATCAGCCCATTATGAGGGCTAAAAGAATGAAAAATCACAACGCTCGTATCACACATGCCCTGAAGCCCTTATAAGTTGTACCTTACATGTCCCAAAATGTACTCGTCACGCAGAGGTGCTACGAAAAATCTTCATTGTGCTTCAAAACATCCAGTCACCATGAATTCAGTGTTCCCTGACATGTTTTTACCTCCTGCCCATTTTATTATGAATCCTGGATGTTCTGCATGCAGCCTGTTCACCAGACAAGCTTATGCACTGTGTAGTTTTCTCTCACAAACCCTGGTTAGGGCTACTGCCTTGGGCCCATGCCTAATCCACTGCGCATAGGACAAATATGAGTTGCACCATGGCAACCTCCCAAAACATAAAGAGGGGCGCACGAAGTGGCAGAGGCACTGGGCCCGAGCCCCAAAACTTGACGTTGATCAAAAAATATCCGGAGGTCAGAGCATCCTTCGAACAATTCAGGTGCATGGTATTTTGCAAGAAAATTCAAGGATTCAATATAATATTATCCTAGCAGTTCTCACTCAGTTTCGATGGATTCCACATCGTGATCTCGGGTGTCATTTTTCAGGTAACTGAGGAAACTGTGTCAACGGCAACAAAGATCCCTCCGTGCGGTGAGAGATGGTTTAAGGGCATGCCCTTGGACGCACAGTGTGCAAGTTTTAAACCTGCGAAGTAAAGCAATGCATATAGATTCTTAAGCAAGACAGAAATTAATCAATGGCTCATACACAGAATACACAGAGATTTTATACCGGAAACCCTCAACCGGGAAAACCTTTCTTATATTCATTATATCGAATTTCACCATTCACCATACAATATATACAATTTTTTTAGGTATTCCATAGATACCAAAACCCTAATCCCTTAATCCGAGATTAATTTACAAATCCACTAAAAATAGCAAAAAAAGGGCCAAAAAAAAAATTTCGAGGTGCTGCCCCGAGCTACCTCCCGTTGCCGAACGTTGCACGTAACCAGGGGGGGAGCATACCTGCCCCCCCTAGGACCCCCCTAGGGATTTCCAGACACAGTTGTTGTATCTGACGTGCCCACAC
>JASDQU010369164.1:0-11452 GCA_032191745.1 Picea mariana
ACACTTAAAAACCAAATCCCTGCAGATTCTATGCCTGCTGAGAGTCTTGTAATAGCTTACTACACTAAATCTTTGCATCAAAGTATAGCTATTTGGGTTAAACGATCTAAGAAAGCCACGTTGTTAGAAGCCTTCAAGGAGGCTAGCCAAATTGAAAAAGACATACTTAGTCTTAAAGAATCCTCTAGCAACGATATCGAAACTAGTTCCTCTACCAAAAAGAAGATTGAAATTCTCCCCAGACCTACGCAAAGTAAAACACAACCTGAAAACTTTGATTTGGAAAATTTAACCAAAGTTGTTCAAAAACTGTCAAATCAAGTTATAGAATTAAAAAGGTCGAATGAAGAAGCTTCCTCGAGTAAAGGACCCTACAAACCCCCTTTCCGAAAGCCTTTTCCTCCCAACCGACCTAATCCAAACCCCAAGGGATTGAATCTAGAAAGTTTGCAAAGTGCCCTTCAAACAATTCTAGAGGCCCAAGATAACTTGATGCCTCCTGAGACCCCTCAGGAGGTAGTTGAACAAGAGACAGTTCAGGAAGAAGAGTCTTCTCCAAACATCTTTGGACACTTCTCGGACAACATCTTTCAAGCTAACTTCGAGACTATTCACCCTTATAACACTAGGAGTAAGACAACAAACAAGAATTCTACCGAGAACACTACAACTTCACCTCCCAAGACATCTAAATCAGCAGACACTAAACAGAGTAATGTGAACCCCAACTTAGATTATGATGTTGTTGAAGATCTTAAAAATTTAAGGGCTAACATTTCTATTTATGAGTTATTGAAGTTTCCATTTCTGTTACAAAAAATGTTGCAAAATATTTCAGAGAATGGAAAAAATGGTAATTCAATTGGTAACAAGGTTTTGCAAAGCAAAGTTCCGCAGAAGACTTCCACTAAAAATAATCCTGATTCTCAAGAAAAAGGAAGCCTTCCTCTAGTCCCTGTAAATAATGTAAATAATGTAAATAATGTAGATAAAGTAGCCTTAGAAATTGCGAGTAAGAAGCCACAAGCTACTACTCTTAGCACTTGCAAAAATGTACCTCCATTTCTTTTAACTTTTGAGATTTTCAACAGAAATGTGCATAATTGTATGGTGGACTCAGGAGCGTCATCTAATGTGATTCCTTGGTTTTTCTTCCAAAATATTAACGCTGAACTGGAACCATCTACCTTAAAAATCATACAACTTGATCGGACAAATGTTAAAGTTATAGGAGAACTAAAAAATGTATTGATTAGATTATCGTCTAACCCTAAGGTTCATCAGGTTATTGATATAATTGTTGTGGATATTCCAGAAGTGTATGGTCTGTTTTTAAGTAGGGACTGGTCGGAGTAGCTACATGGTTACTTCGCAACAGACTGGTCTCACTTATGGCTTCCAGAGAACGATAAGCCTAACATGATCAGGGTGAATCATGAACGCTACCTTAAGTTCACAGTCACAGATCTGAACGATCCTAACGAACCATACACACCTTCTGCTGATTCACCCGAAGTCCAAGGGATGGACACCTTCTTCGGCAATTTCATGGCCGAGGCTTCACCTATCATCAATCCAAAACAGCGATCCGAGATCGTAGCATATATGCAACCAACAACTTCTATGCAACAGTCCCATGAGCCCGATGGAAATCAAATTTGGTCTCTATATTTCGACGGTTCTAAGTCTAAAGAAGGAGTTGGAGCAGGCTCCATCATTATCGATCCGGCAGGTAACAAGACATTAATGGCTTGTATACTAGAATTTGAATGTACTAACAATACTGTAGAATATGAGGCTTTACTGCAAGGTGTCAGAAAAGATCTGGATATGAACATTCAAAACCTGGTTGTATTTGGCGACTCTGAAATAGTGGTTAGACAGGTAAGAGATTCTATACACTGTTTTTCCCTGCATCTCAAAAGTTACCAGTCTGAGGTATGGAGTTTAATGAATAAATTTTATGCTTTCAATATAAATTCCATTCCTAGATTAAATAATGTTGAAGCAGATCTACTAGCTAATGTAGCCTCTAAACTTTTTCCTGCAGAAGGCTTCTCCCCAGACGCATTCTCTGTTGAGCTATTGTTTCGACCATCTGTTCCTGACAATATAAAAAACTGGAGAGTATTTGACGATGATCAGTAGATCATTAAATTTCTGCACATGGAAGAGACCTTTCAAGGTGCGATGATAGATGAACGCACGCACGATGACAATTTGCACGATTTTATGGTAATACCTGATCCGAAATCTCCTGAAGCTCTATCAGACATGGTAAATTTGATACCCAAATCTATAGTTAGACTAGAAAATTTTTATGATTTTAAAGATAAATTTAAAAAGACGGTCAATTGTAAAACTAATATTTCCTCGTTGTCTTATAAAAAAAGTCAATTTAGGAACTAGTGAAAATCCTCAGTGTATTAATCTAGGCTTGGGATGTTCTAGACAAGAAAAAGTTTCTTTTGTTAAATTATTTAAATAATTTAAGGATGTATTTGCATGGACATACGATGATCTTAAAACGTTCGATCCTAATATAATACATCATGTCATCCCGTTGAAGCCCCAAACCTTACCCTTCCAACAGAAATTGAGGAAGATGCACCCTAAACTAGAACCGACCGTTCAAAAAGAATTGAATAAACTCCTAAGTGCTAAAATAATTTTTCTTGTTAGGCACACTCAATGGGTGTCCAAACTTGTCCCAGTTTGGAAGAAAAACGGGGAAATTTGACTTTGCGTCGATTTCCGAAACCTCAATAGAGCGTCTGATAAAGACAATTATTCTGTCCCTCCCATGGAACAGATCCTTCAACAGGTATCTGGTTCTGAGAGGCTATCTTTATTGGATGGTTTCTCTGGATACAACCAAGTCTTGATGTCTCCGCCAGACCAACTCAAAACTACCTTTCGTACTACGTGGGGCACTTATGCTTATCGCAAAATGCCCTTTGGATTGATTAATGCTGGTGCTACATTTCAGAGAGCAATGGACATTGCTTTTTGAGGCTTAATCAATCACTCTGTCGTAGTTTACTTAGATGATGTGACTGTTTATTCTAAAAACAAAGACGATCATCTAGCTCACTTACGAGCCGTTCTGCTACGATGTCGTAAATACGGCATCTCCTTGAACCCCAAAAAGTCCATCTTTCCAGTAGAACAGGGTAAACTACTAGGATTCATTGTGTCTAGTGATGGGATGATTATTGACCCCGAAAGGACTCAAGTCAATGCTAAACTTCCCCCACCTACATCCAAGAAATCCATGCAGTCTTTCTTAGGCCAGATTAATTTCGTGAGAAGATTCGTCCCCAGTTTCTCCGAAATGGTCATACCTCTCCAGAACCTGATTAAGAAAGACACCCAATATCACTGGGAACCCACGGAAAATCAAGATTTTAATGCCATAAAGAAGGCCATAATAGACGCTCTGTCTCTCATGAGCCCTGACTTCTCCCAATATTTTACACTCTATACTTTTGCCTCTGACCGTTCCTATGCCGCAGTCCTAACTCAGAAGAATTTCGAGAACAACGAAGTACCCATCGCCTTTATGAGCTCTACTTTCAAAGGTGTTGAACTTAACTACCCAATGGTTGATCGACAAGCCTACGCTGTTTTCAAAGCAGTTAAGCACTTCTGGTTCTATCTTTTGAAGTCAAGAACAAAAGTCATTGTCCCCTACCCTGTCGTAAGGAACTTGTTAGTACAAAAGGAGTTAGGAGAGAGGAGAGCTAACTGGGTCACCTAGTTGCAGGAGTATGACTTAGAAATCACCCCATCTCAGATCATGAGAGGCCAAGGGTTGTGTAAATTGGTGGTTGATTCGAAAACAGGACAACAAGAAGATAGTGATACGTCAAACCTAGGACAAAGCAATCAAAGTTTGATTTGTTGCACACAAAACCTTGTTAGTCCCTGGTACGACGATATTAGATTCTGTCTTGAACATGGGTCAGCTCCCCATCACCTTGACCCCGCCAAGAGAAGATCTTTAAGACTAAAGTCTGCCTCCTTTCATCTAGTTAACGGTGTATTGTTTCGTCAGAATTTTGACGACGTACTAATGCGCTGTCTCGAGAAAGACGAAGCAGAAAAAGTCTTGCTCGAGTTCCATGAAGGAGAAGCTGGTGGTCACTTTGGTGGCAACACCACTACTCATAAGGTTTTAAGAGTCGATTATTACTGGTCCACGCTTTTTAGGGATGCCCATGCTTTGTGTCGTAAATGTATCATCTGTCAGAAAGCATAAGGGCGGTTGCAAAACCCAGCCTTTCCCTTGCAACCCGTTTCAGTAGATTCTCCTTTCCAGCAATGGGGCCTTGATATCATTGGTTCTATTAACCCTCCGTCCTCGCAACAACACAAGTATATTGTGACAACCACAGATTACTTTACACAATGGTCTGAAGCTGCTGCGCTAAGAACTGTCAACACCAGTCAGGTAATCTCTTTTCTAAACTCGAATATTATCACTCGTTTCGGTATCCTTGATTGTCTAGTCTTTGACAACGCTTCATACTTTTCTTCTCTTGAGATGAGCGAGTTTTCTTTGGAAAAAAGAATTAAGCTAAAGTATTCTGCTAGTTACTACCCCCAGGGCAACGGATTAGCAGAATCAACAAACAAGAACTTTATTAAAATTATCAAGAGAACCGTGGCTGAAAATCACAAGAACTGGCACAATGCACTGCTAAATGCACTGTGCGCTAATAGGGTAACACCCAAAGCCGCTATAGATAACTCCCCCTTTTTTCTCATGTATGGCAGAGAAGCAATTCTTCCACCTCACATTCTTCTTCCTTCGCTTCAGTTGTCACAAAAAGTCCAAGAAGAAGATTGTCCCCCTTTAGAAAGCCGGATTAACGCTCTGATGAAGCTAGAAGAAGTAAGAGCCCAAGATAAGCGTAAGTTATATCAACATCAACAATTAATTAAAAGCTGGTTCAATTCTAATTCTTCTTCTGATAGGAATTTTGAAGTAGGCGATCTCGTCTTAAAATGGGACAAACCACATGAAGGAAAGGGTGAGCACACAAAATTCCAAAACTTATGGCTTGGGCCATTTTTAATTGCTAAAAAGTTGGGTCCTAGTTCCTTTCGATTGCAAAATCTCGAAGGGTAGCTTGACACCTACCCAGTGAATGGCCAAGCCCTAAAAAGATACTTTGCATGATAACTATCCTTGTATATTATGTAAATATTTCATTTTTGTTTGCGTTTTCGTTTGCTTTTTGTTTTTTATTTTTATTTGAATTTATCAGTTTGTGTTTTTTGAATAATACACATACATGAACACTGAGCTATTCAGACAAAGACGATAGAAAAGTTCTTCGCTGAAACAACTTCTGAAAAATTTGTACAAACATCAATGATATATTGCTGAAATTAATATTTGTGCTGGAAAATTTTGTTGCTTGAAAGAAGTTTACTGATTTCAATCTCTGAGAAAAGTTTGTCATGATCATCTATTATCTTTTTACGCTGTCCCTTTTCCATAAAGGAATGACTCAAAAGATGTCTCCCTGTCGTAGGAAGTTGTTTTGTAAATAAAACATCTCTGGAGCTAAATAAAGGACAGTGTTAAAAAATTCTGATGAGGTCAAAAAAAAATAAAAATATTAAGATTTTCAGCGTCACCCCGCTCAGCTATATAGCTATAAAAGAAAAACAAAATAAAAATTATTAATAAGAGCCATGGGAAGTGCTTGTAAACCCGTCGCGATACTGAACAGGTCTGCTGGCAGTGGTTAAATGCATGCATGGCGCCAAGACAACTTCACCGGAGTACTGAACAGGCCCACTGGAAGCGAAGCAATGTCTGGTACATAAAAATCTGCAAAAAATATAAGAAACCTCTTTAATGTCCTTTATTCTGATCTAGAACTTCTTGAAAGGATACAGATGTCAGAGTGGGTTAAATGGCAACCCTGTCGAGGCTATGGACGCCTTCTGGCAGCAGTGGCCATGCCAACAGTATTGAATATTTTATCTTTAATATCGTGACTTCCTGATCTTAAGACTGTTATTGGTTTTCATCTTTTAAAACACTGCTGGAAAAAAATGATTAATGATGATGTTAGTATGATTTTTTGGTTGTTATTTTTGAGTTGGAATTATCTTTGTTGTCCTAATTTGAATTTGTTTTTTTTACAGAGATAAATGCTTCTTCCAGTGTGTCGCCATTGTTGGCAGCCAATTCATTTTTTTATTATCCTATAAGCTGCCTACACCTATGTCTTGCAAACATCAAATTTTTTTTGTCGCATTTTTCAAATGGACGACACTTTCATTTCGTTAAGTTTTCACGACTGTAAGCATGAAAAATTTTCCTTTCGAAGTTGTTTTTCGATCATCATCTAAACTGTTAATATCTTTTGTGTCATTATGCCTATTGTGCTTACCTTTTATTGACCATTACACAACTGGCAATATCCTTTGATCGGTTCTCATACTTCGATTGATTGTATAACTTGGTTTTATTGAAGACATTTAGCCTTTGGATTTGCACTTTTTATGACTTTCTTGATCATTGATTCTATGAAAATGCATAAGGTTTTTTAAATATATATGATATAATCCTTATGTAAATCTTTTCATAAATATTGGCTTGTCAACTATTATGAATATCGTTTGGCACCTTGGCTAAACTTATGATTATATACATTGGCGCATATTTGATTTTGGGTTTTGATTTATATGTCGGATTTGTAAATACTATGGCATGGTGTTGGCGCGCATTGGTTTACACATTGCATTTCATTGGTTGTACACATGACTTAATGGTTGAACTATTATTATGGAGTAAACAGCTATGAAATTTGGCGATTGTACTTGGATAATGAATATTATGCATGGCAGATTCCACCACCTTCGCATGCTCACATTAATGGTTACCCCTTTTTTCTCGTTCATCGTTGTTGGTTCGGGTAGCTCTGTTACTGTGTGTTGATGAATTCGAACCCTTCCCTTACCATGCATTCATCTCCATGGCACCAGTCATGCGAGTTGAACCCAATGGCAACCAGGCCCTATTGATGTTTGACAATGCCTGCCAAGATTTGGCAGACAGTGGGTGGCTTACCTTCGTGAAACGTTTTGAGGGTTTTAACCTTTGCGTAGCTCGACAGTTTGCCATGACCTTCGATGGTTGTCGAGCCAAGGTCGTTGATATACAGTTAGAGATTGATGAACAGTTTATCAGCTCAGCTACGGGGTTACCTACCTCAGGACAACGCTGGTTTAAGAATTGTAAGGTCGAGGAAGTGTCGTGGACATTGTTGTTTCAATCGCGCAAAATCACCTCCTGTGATAGAGGTATGGCCATAACTATGCTAAGACAACGATGGCACGATTTATTAATGATAATCAAGCAGTTTGTCACCTGCGAAGGTCGATACAGACTTGTGTTCCTCCACCACCTGTGTTTTCTTATGGTTTTTATGGGATACTCTCTCAATATGCCCTATTATTTGCATCGTAACCTGTTTAAAATGTCGAAGAAGTACAGAAGACACCAGGCTGACAGTAGCCTGTTTCATTATGGGATTGTTAAGCTTATCGTTGTCTATCATTTGAGTCTGCACGGGGATAGTTGGAGCAATTTCATTGCTCGAAATGGTTTTGAGGATCCGAACCCTACACAGGTTGACAAACCTATGGTGAGTGAGGTCAAGGTTGTACCCCCAGTGCCCTACCATGTCCTTTTGCCTAAACCCTTGGCCGAACCTCCTATTGACTTATCCCACACTGTGACTAAGAGTGTTGAGACTTTTAAGCCTATGAGCAGAAAGACCAAGACAAACCTTACTACAAATGATAAAGGGAAAAAGAATGCACGTTTGATTTCACGGATGGCAAGGAACAAGCCAAAACCCCCTATTGAGCCAAACCCTATCATTTTGAGTGAGGACTCTGATTCGGAAGTTGAGCGTTTCTTGGCCAACGAATACCCCTACTCACAAGGTTTGTGTCACGACCCTCCTTATGATTTTGTATCAAACATACCCCCCTGCCTAAAGGACAATCCTAATTACCCAGGTATTAAAGTTCCTTGTGAAACCCTCGGTCAGTTAGACAAACCCTCGCCTGCTCTGTCTAAACCCGCACAGTCACCTTGTGATCAATGCAATTCATGGTTAGAGCGATATTATATTGATGTTCCTATACTCCAGTCAAAGATTCAGTCACCGGAGGACCAGATTGTAGTGCTAACCAGTGAAAAGGCCAAGCTACAAGCAATGGATAAAAAGAAAAAGACAACCGGCTCTATCCTATTCAAAAACGTGGAATCAAGCATGGTTGTTGTAAATTCCAAGCTGGTATAAGCAAGAAACCTTGTCTCTACACAGGTATGGTTTTCACATCGTTTTCTTTTGTAAATAACCAAGGTTGATATAACGATTTGAATACAGTTTTGAACAGTTTTGTTCACACCTTGAATGGCTCAGTTATATTGCGTGCATTCTATATATAGATGTGCTTTTAATAAAAAAGAAATTTTGATTCGATATACGATCTGATTATTCCCAGTATAGAAATCAATAGATTTTGATTGGATTTGATTGATTGGCTTGCCTCGTTAAGGTGACAAAATTAATAGTTTTCCTTCAAATGAATTGGTTTGTATCCGATTTGAAAAAGAAATTTTTCATATTCAGTTTAGAACATAATCGTGTTCAAATTTGATTTGGTTATGATCCATGTGCTATGGTTGGTAAACAGTTTGATTAAGTTTGATTGTTACGATTTTTCTCGGATTCGATTTCATTATCATTGGTATGCTATGACTGGTAAATGTTTTCGGGAAGAAACTTGTTACGATGCTATGTTGTGTGATGTTCTATCTTTGACTGTTTCCAAGTTAAGGATAATGACTCTGTCTCTTTGATGAAAACATTACGCTCAACTAACATTCTCACCTGAATTGGGAATGAATCCAAATCAAAACAACTATGTGAAAATCTTAGCTAATCGATTCGCTTTTATTCTAATTTGGCAAGTTTGTCCTGTGAGTCAATTTCAAATTATAATTGATGCTCTGTATTTTAAATTTGTGAAATGAATTGGTCAAACCCTGATATGATTCATTTGATTGAAACGATTGTGATCAAAATTAATCGATCCTGTTTGTTGACTGTGAAATGATCAATGATCGAAATCTATAACAAACCTTGTTTGATTAATCCTGTTATGATTTTGTTATGAGTCAATTATCGTTTGGATTCGTTCACAGCCTAAGTCGCTTGCTATACAGTTATCATGATAATCCTGTTCGATTCACCAATGTAACGATGTGTTTGCGATTTGCTCTATTTTCAATTGAATATCAAAATGATCTCATAACAGATGGATTTGATTTGTTGGGAAACGATTACGATTATGTTTCATATGATTTCATTTACCCGATTTATGACTATAATCGAAACAGAGTATTGCTATCTCTATACTCAGTTAATGATGTGGATCATGTTTGAGTTCATAATAGAATATCGATTTTAATTGATGATCCATGATTGTTAGATGTAAATTGAATGGAATTTCTTAAAAGATTTCATTTAATTTCAATTCTGATTATGTATCTTATTTTAGACTAGCTACAAAATCAGATGATTCTGTAGCTAAGTCTGTGGAATTATATTTTTATTGTTTTATTAATAAAATATCTCTCTAACTTGTCTATTTCTGACCTATTTTAGGTGAATTCGAAATTGTATGGGATTTGATGGACAGTTTAGAGGATATTTAGATGCTTTAGTTTCATTTTAGTTTCCTAGTTTAGTTGATCTTGGGAATATCTTCCCAGATTATGTAAACAGTTTGATAACTTCCAGAGGGAGGTTTTACCCTGTGGAAAAACTTATAAATACTTATTATTTTTGTAATAACATCATCCTCATTCGTGGGAGAACAAGGATATGGAATTTTAATACAGACTGAGACAGAAATTGATGTTCTGCTACAGCTTTAGTTTTTCATAATATCAATATTTTGTTTCATGTTTATGTGTATTAATTTGCATTTGGTTAATGACTACTTGTTAGTATTTTAGTTATTTGTTGTTTATTTGTTTAGTATATTTGTTAGTATTTTAGTTAGATATATGTGTAGTTAGTATATTAGATTGTTTAATTTCACTAAGTTTTATTTCTTGTTCACAAAATAAAAAAATCAACAAAAATATCTTTCTCTGTCTTAGGGCAGAAAGCAAATGAGTTTTCTAGGTTTTATTTAAATCTATATTTTGTAGATATTGTATATTTTGTGAATAAGTTATATTTCAGGTAGTAGTTAGTATAGTATTAGTTATTAGTTTGTATATATAGTTAGTAGATTAGTTAGTTTGTTTAATAGTTAGTTTAGATTAGATTATTTTATTAGTTTGTTTTATTTATTGTTAGTTAGTTTAGTTTGTTTTATTTAGTTTTAGTTAGTTTAGTTTTTAGTTAGATTAGTTAGTTTAGATTAGTTTTCTCTTTGGTTTTCCTAGGACCTTAGAACGGCTAACGGAGCCGCTAAACCCGTCAGGGTCATGATGTTCAAGTTCATGATGTTCATGCAAGTTTCTCCCTTTATAAAACTGTGTAAATCTATGTTTCCTAGGAATATCCTTGTAGCGGTAGTTTTATGTGGAATTAGTTCTTAGAAGAATATAGATACGTAGTTATTTCTATTTAGTGTTTATGAGAGTTGTCTTTTGAGAATATATTTATTTCCATTTAGATTAGATTTATTTCTTATAATAGAAAATAGTGGAAATCAAAACACTTTGAAATTCATACATTCAACAACATAAAATGTAGAAACAATGAGATTTATAAAGATTGGACAAAAAAAAACATTGTTATAAGTTTTTTTACACAATGAATTAAAAATCTTACAAAATGATACTTTGTAAATCAACATAACAACTCAACGAAGATGGTACTGACAAATACAACAAATTTGAGATTTAAATGAGATTTAACTCAACATATGACACCTATGAAACACATTATAAATTTGAGGATGAAAGAAAATTAAAAAATCATTATAATAAATTTATCAAATGTGACACATATCTGTGTATGTAGTACATCAAATGAGGAGACTACCTCTATTGTTGTGTCAGTGGTGGTGGAGACGGAGACTAATTCATCTATCAACGTAGAGAGTCTGTTACAAGGGCACGTAGAGAGTCTGTTACAAGGGCGTAGAAATGTACAAAACTAATATCATAACGATGCTCTATATATGAAAGCCTCACACAGAATGCATCTGACAACGATAAAATTGTTGGCAGTAGAAAACCGTTCTATAATATTAAAGAAAACGCAGCCATTCATATGGAAAATCGGGTTATGTAAACTAAACCAATAAATCCGGGTAGCACTTAGTTGGAATGATTACATGAGGACATGATAATTGCCCTGGTACTTCAATCTAGCCAGATAGAGTTTGCATC
>JASDQU010369165.1:0-11452 GCA_032191745.1 Picea mariana
CTTGTGACCTGAGGCTGAAGACTAGGAGAAAAAATGTTTTCTTAATGAAGGTTCTAGGACTCTGGAACTCTTATACTCTGGGGGTTTTAACGTTATCGTATAATGTTCTTCCCGAAGTATCGAATTCCTGAATCACCAAAGAGAAGAGGGAATCGATGGTCCAAATTGTCCACTGAGATCCTATGGTTAAAAAGGCGATTTGGGACATCAAATATATTTCCCACTCCCTCATGCAACATCCTCGAAGTGATGAGCTGACAGAGTTATGAAGGGCCTGAGATTGCTCCATGTGGCAAGATGTAGATTACCCGTGGCCCCTACAGGGGGTGAGATGTGTCACAGTTTAAGGGGTACATGGGGTCTACATATGCACAAGTATAGGTGACACATTTCATACGTAGCATGATTCCACGTCACCATGAGTGACGTCAGGATGCCAGGTCAACTTAGATTGATATTCACCCAACCCTTCGATCCCATAGTCGGTAAGGATCCACAGTCCTTGGATCTACAATTCTTGTTACTTTGCAGCTTCAGGCTTTGGCATTTGCCGAACCCTCTTTACAAAGATCCCCCGAAGAGTTAAATCTCTGGACTCTCAGATCTTGTGCCACATGTCCTCTTCGACCAACGATCGAGATTTGCTCCAGTGTTCGCGACTTCAGTGGTTTTCACACTTTGAAAACCCTCATCCAAAATCCTTGAGAGTACAAAGTCTCCAGACTATGGGATCACTTTCCACGTACCTCCTCATCCAATGGTCCTAGTTCAATAGTCGAAACTTGACGGGGAATTAGTAGGGGACACGGGTCACTCCACGATGTGTTCCCGGTTAGTTGGGTAGTCAAGGGTGGGTCCCTTAGATCGACAACTCGGAAGGATCCCAAAGGATCCAAGGATCAACGGTCCATGTTACTTCGATAGATCAACATTTGAGAGCTCGGTGAGTGTGTCTCATGGCTTTCCCTTTGGACCACACTGGATCTTTCACGACATGTACCTAGCTTCTATGACCAGGATTTACTATGACCAATAGAAATTCAGGGAAAAATCACACGTTCCTATATCGATGAATACTCAGACTCTCGGATAATCGTTGATTTGTGGACACGTGTCCCTCTAGTTTCAATGTTCTAGATTAACTTTGTGACTCCGACATTTAAGAGTTTCATCACTAGACCATTCCAAATCTCCCAAAGTAAAACTTCGTCGAAGTGCTTAACGCATCCCTTCCTATGTTTGATCTAACGACTGAGAACGATCCATACCAGATCCCTAGATCTATGGTCCTCATTGATTCACGACTTCAGCCTTCGACTACTTTCGAGGATTGTAAAATCACAAGTCTTGAAGTCTCGAAGCCGAATGAGCTATCTCCTTTTGGACTAGCGTTGGGTTCCTAGGCCTTGGTCATATGGGTACTTTGGGAAACAATTAAGGGGCTAAGTGCAAATCCCTTTTTGCAGCAAAGGGATTAAGAACTCAGGAATGATCCCTCGATCATATGGATGATTATCCTGAAGGGAAATGCCCATTCCTACTAGGTTTAACTTCAAAGGATTTGCAGGACTTGGAAATTTCAGTCGATCCTACCCCGAACCTCCTACGGGTTCACATCTCATATCTATCTAGCAGAAAAACTGAGTTAAATTGAAATATCATATAGATATAACAGTTTACTTAAATAAAAAATCTCTTCTAATAACTGTTCAAATAATGAAAGACTAAATCATGAACACATACATTTCATCATCACATACAATATAATACACATAGTATGGAAATACTTATCATAACTAGAAAATGTGAAGCAAATGCTGAAAGGGGTGCCTGTTTCCTCCCAACCATATGCACAACGACTCTACTAGATTTAACACTGGCCACCCTTGAGATAAACCATCATTCTCTGCGAGAGATTATTGTTGAGTACATTTTTATGTTTCCTTTTTACTCTATAAACTACACTTTTGCCTCCATAACCATCCATTTTGTCTCCATTTCATTCCATATTTTCCATAAAACAGATTATGTAAGGTAAATTTATCATTCTTTAGCTTAAGAATTGAGTTTTCTAATTTTTGGCATTAAAACTGAAAATTTATTAGAAATTACAGGATTTGACTAAATCCTGTAATTGCTCCTAGGTTCGTGTACTTGCAGGATAGTTGGGCGAAATCTGAGACTTGGGTCATGATCCTTGATGTACAAGGATGGATGATGAGCTATCATCTTTGAGATCTGATCCTTCCAGGTGTCTGGTCAACGCTGGTCAAACAGGGCCACTTCAGTAGAAAATACCCTGTTTTAGCCTAAAATCATGGACAGTTTTAGATTTTCTTGGGATTTGTTCATATTTTATGGTTCTGAAGGGGGTATTCGACCTTCCTAGCATATATTATGGATCTGATAATGATCTTTAGGAAATTTATTAGCATTATTAGTTTCAAAACTCTTGTATAAATACTCTAAAGCATAGACTAGTATGGCACCTTTTGGATGTGAATGAAGAAACTTTGGAATTTTCAATCTTGAGATCGGTTCTGTGTTTTTTTTTCTTGATAATGTTTATGATATGATGATGTGAATGATGTTGGAAGATCCTTCTTAGCTGAGACAACTCAAGTGTACAAGTGAAGCATTGGAGGGCCGCCTTTGCCAAACTAGTACACTCTTCCTTTATGTTCTTTTCAAGTAATCTTTGATACATGTTTTAGATAAGATCTTGCTATAGATGAGTTTTATTCATATATTTGCTGTAGTTAGATGAATTCGATAGTGAAGTAATATGCTTAATGTTTCAAATCCTTACTCATGTTGTGAATGATTTCTTGAATAAGAATTCAATGTGTGGTTTGATTTCAAGCATTAGGATAATCATGAATGCTTTTTGAGTTATTTATGCTTTCAATACTTTTGTTTTAACAAGAATTGGTGATAATTGCTAATGAATGAAAGAAGACAATGAATGCATTTCTTGAATAAGAGTTTTGTCTTTCTAGTATTGATAAGCCTTAGAACTAGTTCGACTATCTTTTTGAATGCTTACTATTTAGGAAAACATTTGCTGATTACTGTTATGAGATCTATGAATCAGACTTTTGAACATAAGCTTAGCATCGCTTCTATATTCAACTCTTAGAATAGGTTTTGGTTTATTCCCATTAAAAAATAAAAGCTATCTCTAAATCCATACATTTTGGATGTGCCTCTAAGTCTTACAAACACCGGATTGACAATCATTTTCACTCTAATTTACATTAGTAGATTGGAGCCTAACATTTTGGCACCATTGTCGGGGAGGCACATTTAGAGATAGGATTATATATATATATATATATATATATAACAAATAAAAAAAAACACAGAATAGAATTAATTTTAAGTTATGTTTCTTTATGTCTAAACTTAGGGATGATAAAGGCAGATTTTTAAGACAAAACCCCCCAAAAACTAATCAACCATCTGTAGGAGCAGGAACATCTACATTTGAAAAATACGAATATACCACACCAACTACTGGAAAAATCACTTTGGAAGAATTAGAGGAAAAACAACGTTCAGGACAAAGGTTAACTCTCATAGAATGACAAGTTCTATTGGCTCATGAAGTAAAGAAGAAACAAACACAATCAAAAATATCTTCTGTAGGAAAGCAAAAAGAAAAGCAAACTAATTTTGAACAAATAGGACAACCTTTTTTTTCCAACAGAAATATCTGACTGTACAACAGAAAACTTCTTTGCAATGTCAGAAACCGATAGACAAGAAAGGGAGAGAATGGAAAGGGAATTATAAAGGAAAATAAATGAAGAAAGAGGAAGGAAAGAACGAGAGGATAGAGAATCGCATCGAGAAGAGACACGAGGAGGAGGAAATGATGAAAAGGAGGAAGAAGAACATACTACATTTGCATTTCCTATAGTTGATACACCAACTCTTTTAGGAGATGACATAAAAATGAAGAATATTCCTCCCTCTGTTCTTTCAAATTTCTTTGGCTTTTCTACTGAAGACCCTGATGCTTTCATGTATGAATTTGACATTGTTTGTCGAACATATGGATATACCAATGATGCTCAAAAACTTCGTTTATTTCCTGCAACTTTGAAAGGATATGCATTAAAATGGTTCATGGGGTCAGGAGAAGCAACCATAGTATACTGGGATGACATGAAAAAGAAATTTCTTGCTAAATATCAGCCCTATTGTAAGTCCAAAGACTCTAAAGAAGATATCTTTAAAATGTCTCAAAGTGAAGATGAAAGCTTAGAGCAATATCTAGAAAAATTTCTCTATAATATGCACAAATCTAAGCAATCTAATATTCCTTTGGATGTCATCCGTACTATGTTTTTGAAGGGGATTTCAGATGAAAATTTGGATGCTCTTAATTTAATGGGGGCAGGAAATATTTCTCACCTACCTTTCCCAAAAATTGCTGAATTATGTAAGAAATACTCAAGGGGAAAAGCTAAAAGAGGACGAGGACAAAGAGATACTGTGACAAAGGCAACTAAATCAATTTCAAATGGTGTTACTAAATCAGAATTAGGGAATCTGTTTGAGAACTTTAAAACTGATATTATGAACACATTTGGTTCACAAATTGACACATTGAAATATAAAAAGAAGCAAGAGGAACAAGATCAAGTATTATCCATCTGACCATTTGGACGCAGAGGTTTCCTCCGACGGAGTCGATTTCCAAGCTTTCACTGGACAATCTTTTGAAACTTGCTGGGTCTAGCTAGTGGCCCGGTATAATCGTTGGTCAGACATTAACACTTGAATGCTGTCGTCTCTACCTTGCGCGCCTTAATCGGGACTGAGTCCACCGATGTTTACACTTGATGCTGCCGTCTCTTCCTTGTAATGTTTCCCGTGCGGCTACTTGTCCACCCCTGGCGAAGCTCTACTCATGCCAACTTCAGTCCTTACGACTCGTCTTCAGGCTACTTTTTTTGCCCTAGCGGCCTCCTGCCTAAGCGGGTCTTACGCTACCACCTTTCACTACGGCTTATTGGACTATCACTGGAACCATGGTTCACCCCGAACTCCAAGGCCAAGACGCATAACATGCTTCACACTACATCACACTTGCACCAGGAACCAAAACAATAGGCAGGTTCTCAAGATTAATCATAGATCAAAGTAAATGGCGGCAATAGACAGGTTATCAAGATTAGACAATTTTGCGGAAGCTTTGGAATAAATATCAGAGTATTATTGCAGAGCCGAACACGGCTATCGGGTATTACAATATTGGGCAGGATGCCCTGATCTCTCTCTGACAGACACACAGACACACTGATACAACAATATTTACAGACTCGACTATATCTCAGAGCCACTTTAGGTTCACGCTGGCTGAGCCAGATCGCGCAGGCTTTTCCCAAGATCCTAAACAGAAAGACTCAAGCTCAAGAGAAGTGAGCTAGTCGACTCGGACTCTAAGACTCTAAAACTCTCAAAGTGCGAGATTGATGAAATGAGAGACTCTACCTCCTTATATAGGAATGAGGAGGGTTAAAGCATCATTTCTTGGGATAAGATTAGTGACCTCAGGGCCCCATATGTCGGCCACCATAGAGGATCACAGAGATACCAATCTAGTCCGATCTATCACTTATTGTACTACAATCAGGGTTGTCACGCAGGATTCCCTGAAAAGACTAAAGTAAAGGTCCCACGAGGTATCATGCAAGAGTCTCGTCTAGGACATACCAACAAAATTTTATTGACATAGACTGAAATAGTAATCATGTGAGATGTGAGTCAAGTCTCACCAACAGTCGGAGAAGTGCTTCGAGTCTTCATGATTACTAACACGACTTATGTACATATATTACACTGTGGAGTTGATATCGACAACCCACGAAAAACGGATGACACCACTGTCGGTCATCTAGACATGAATAGACTTCTCGACTAATCATTTTCAATATGTGTATCAAAAAGATCAGGATACGTAATTGTATCCCATGCTTTGGTGTATATTTTCTGGACATATTGAAGGGTACTATTTCTTCGTTGGAGTATAGTCTGGATTTGGATACCCCATGTGACATGATTTTGCAGGTATATTTGGAATAGTTCTTGATTATTTGGTCCTTGAAAATTTATATCACGAACCTCCTGCATTTGGTAGAATCTGGAGATGAGATGTGGATCTGCTTCTTCTTTATTTACTCCAAATTCTTGCCACCAATTAAAGAGCCAAGATGGTGGATTAAAATTTGTGCTACTCATAACAGTCCCAAATTTGAGAATGAAATAAGTATTTTCTTGATAGAGCATCTTCCACCATAGGCTGGTATAATCTGCATAAGTATAACAAGTCTCTGGAAAGATAATATTTAGATTTTTCTCGGGCCATTGATGACAGTTTCGTGGCCGTTGAATGGCAAAATAGATTTCTTTTTTCTGTTCATTTTCTGTTTGCCAAATTAAATCTAAATCATGAAACCATTCATTTAAATGGAGACTTGCTTCAATTTCTTGCTGATTATCTCTGTGGATAATAGGACCTAATAGATTTCCAGGTCCAATTCTGCGTACTTCAGGTACAAGATGAGAATATGGAATATTTGTGGCTTGACTGATCACCTGTTTGAGCCTTAATCCCCATCGAGGAACCCAAATATATTTATATTCTTCCCAGGGCATTCTATCTGGGATAGATTCAATATGCTCAGTATGATTTCTGAGCTGAATAGAAATAATAAATACATTATGTACAACTTGGAGATTTTCTCTGCTCAAGAAGTCAGCAAGGGAGTTAGTAGCACCTTTGATATATTCAATGGAAAAGTCAAAATTGCTGAAAAGGGCTTGCCACCTGGAAAATTTATGATCACCTGGATTTTTAAGTTCTTTGTGAAGAACTTTGTTCATTGCAGCTGCATCAGTTCGTAAGATAAACTTTTTATAAATGAGATAAAGCTCAAATTTATAAATAGCATTGAGAGCTGCTTTGATCTCTTTTTCTAACGCAGTATAATTTTCTTCAGCTGCTACCCATAACCCAGAAGCAAACTAGATTACTTCTTCATTTCCCTGATTTTGTTGTTTCAGAACAACACCCCAGCCAATTTGGCTAGCATCACTTTCTACGATCTTCAAAAATTTGTCATTAGACACATGTAGAACAGGAAGATGTTTTACCTTAGCTTTGATATTTCTGACAGCTTGAGAATGTGCTTCTGTCCACAAAGGAGGGTCTTTCTTCAATCTTTGATTGAGCAATTTTCGGTCTTTAGCACAATCTTTGTAAAAGTGACTAACATAATTTAGGCTGCCAAGAAACCTTTGCAGTTGTGTTTTATCCAAGATCTTATCTGGAAATTTATTGGCAAACTCAATAGCATGAGTTTGGAGCCTGATCTGACCATTTTCTATTATATGTCCGAGGAAATGTATCTTTGTTTTGAACAATTCCATTTTCTTCTTTGAAAGTACTAGTCCTTCTGTCTGACATACTTTCAGAAAGATACCAAGATGCCTGAAATGCTGATCTACTGAATTTGAGAAAACCAGAATATCATCTATATATACAATAAGCCAATCAAAGTATGCTTGGAAATCTTCATCCATTACCCTTTGAAACTTGGAAGGAGCATGTTTTAACCGAATGGCATAACATTCCATTCATAATGCCCTGCTGGCACATTGAATGCTGTTTTGAATTTATCTTTTTCTGCAATAGCAACTTGCCAGAATCCAGATTTTAAATCAAACTTAGAAAATACCTTTGCTCCTGCAATTCTTGTTAAAAGATTGCTTTTGTTGGGGATAGGATAAGTGTCGTCTTTAAGCACTTTATTTAATGGCTTGAAGTTCACAACTAATCTAGGAATTCCTCTAACTTGTTCTGAATGTTTATTTACATAGAATCCATAGCAGTTCCAAGGGCTATGAGATTTTCTAATAAGCCCTCTTTCCATTAAATTCTTCACTTCTTCAGCACATAACCACTGGTATTCTGCATTCATTGGTATGGTTCTGCTTCTACATGGAGTCCCAAGATAATCATCCTTATAGGGTAGATATACTACATGTTTCTTTTGTTTCCAAAAGACTGTGGGGTTTTCTGCACATACAAGGGTTTCAAATTGATTCTTTAAAGACTCAATTTTGGCTCTTATTTGGGGCAATTGTAATTGTTCTTCAATTCTCAATACTTGCCTCAAACTTTTGGCTTCGCAAATTCTCTGTGATCTTAAGATATTGATCTCAACATCTGTAATGCATCTGGGGATAGAGACAAAAGGAAGCTTAATGATTTTTTGAGATCCCACTGTAATAAAATATCCAGCTTGTGTGGGAGTAATCTGTGTAGAACCATGAGGAGATACAGAAGCAAAGAATGGAGTTCCCAAAATACTGGCAGTTGGAATCTCTGCTAGATAGAAATTTAATTTCAGGCAATAGCCTTCAAGGCATAAGACTACTTCTGGAACACAATATTCTAGGTTTGTCAGGACATTCCCTAATCCTGATACCTTTAGATTTGTCTTTTGCCAATATGCTACTGGAATTACCTCTTTGTTTAACAGGTTCAAATCAGAGCCTGTATCTAGCAGAGTCTTTAGAGAGAAATGAAGATCCTGTATCCTGTAAGTAAGAAGAACATGATATGGCTGATGAAAGGCCTTACATTGTTCTTGCTTTTGTTCTGATTCTTGTTCTTCTTCTTTCTTGGAATCAGGCTGAGTAGACATAGCTTTTAGACGTTTTAGCTCTGGACCAAGGTCAGAGATGGATAGTGTCTGGACAGGACAAGCAATAAGTGGGGCAGAAGAAGGTTTGGGTAGGTCTAGAGATAGCTGGGTAAAAAACCATTCATAGAAAGATAAATAGATTTGGTGTTTTTCCATGAAGGCTTTCCACTGTTGTGCTAGTTTAATTTTTTCTGATGGAGAAGTACTAGCAGCAAATTCTTCAGATTTAGGATGGGTGTACAGATCCCAATTTAAAAGATTTTTCATCCAGGCTTCTGATACAGTGGATTTAGGGCACCCTTTGGCTCTTCTAAGGAATCTATGAACTTCAGAGGAAGTAGGCTTCCAAAGATTTTTAGCAAAAGGACGTTTCATCCTGAATGCAATTTCTGTCTCTAGACTTTGGCTAGCTGTTAGACAATTTGAATCATGAGGATACGGAATTTCAGAACATTGTGGGTGAGGACAAACTTCTTTAGAGGTAGATACTGGAGGTAGGTTTGTCCGACTGTTATGGTTATTATGTCTAAACTGTACACTAGAATTTCGATCTATAACAGATAAAGAAGATAAAATGACTAATTCTGTACAGTCAGGACACTGAATAGGAAAAGGAAAATCTATAGATTGACTAGCAAGAGGTTGGAGAGAAGAATGTATACNATAATACTGCAGATCCATCTGTTTCTTTGATTTGAGCAGATGTAATGGCTCTTTGTATTGGTACTTTGGGAGTGTCAATAATCCATTCAGTAGGAAATTCCAAATCTTCCCATTTGATAGTACTGTGCTCTACTTTTTGGTTTAGAGCATCAGTCATGACTAGAGTACTTGTCAGAGACTCTTTACTTGGTGCATGAAGTATGGCAGGATACATCGTGTTTGTGTATCTGAAGCACCCTTTTGCTAAAATAGCAATATTTTTTCTTTTCTTCTTCATGTCAAATCCGTATGTAAGGATTTGTAATTTCAAAATATCTCCTAGAGTCTCATCATTTGCAGCTACTGAAAAGTTGGGATAACAATCAAAATATACAGGTCCATTTGAGAGTGGAGCCACTATCCCACCTATGATAGAATCTGTAAACTTATTGTGGGTGAGATCTCTTAGTATGCATAGGACATATGCATTAATGCCTTTATGAACTAAGGCATTTATCCCAATGCGGATACACCCAAAATGAACAAAGTTTGTACCATATTTCTTAGCATCTTTTCGGATTTCTTCAAGGACTAGGAGAGAGATAGTCTGAACTTCATTGCTATTTTGTTCTATAGTACTGGTAGATTCTTTGACAAAAACTCTAGTAATGGCTTTTAGATGAAAAGCAGAGAAATCTTTATATACAGTGGCAGGGTCAATCTGTGGGAGTTTCCAGGCAGCTTGAGGGGATTCTTCTACAAGGCTTATATCTGCTTGGTTGACAGTTTGGGATTGACCAAGGGAAAACATGGAGGCCAATCCATCAGACCCAGACGTAGATGGTTGTTCTTGTTCAGATTCTCTAATTTCTCTAAAAGACATAGACTTAGGCATATCCATTCGGACTATTTCTTAGTTAACACCGAAAGGGAGGGCGTTGAGTGTTACTCACTTGTAGTCAGAGCAGATGCTCTCAAGATTTCACACAGGCTGCTGGCCTGATCCCCAGGTTAACTCAAGAAAGCTTCGAATAGACTTTATAAAACAAAACACGACAATGACAATAACTGACAGAGTGGTAACACAATACTGACAGAAATAACTGCGGAATGATAGATATACAATGGTAAAACGATGATCAGAACGAGAGAGATGATCTCATAAACATGCATTGAGAGATTGTCCTTTAGACAAAATTCAAGTCTGTGGATTGTGTACAGATAACCATGCCACTGATGATTGTCCAAGATTAAAAGAATTGCAAGCTACTCACATAGAAGAAGGAAAAGGAATGGAATCTCTTTATTACTTAGCACCAAGGAAGCCTTGGCAGCCATGTTTCACAGGTATGTCTCAAAATTTTTCTCCTCAATTCTCTCAGAATTTTCAAAATCCTATTCAAAATTCGTGGAATGCACCCATGCCTTGGAAAAATTTGCCTCCTCAGCAGAGCCAAAACCAACCTCCTCAAGGTTGGCGAGGGAATGCTCAAGGAAATCATTCATACCAACAGCCATATCAACAGCCATACCAACCTTTTCCTTATCAACAATTCCAGCAGAATCAACCACAAAATTCATATTTTCAGTTATCACAACCTGCACCACAACTAACCCAACCACAACAACTCCAGCTACCATCTAACCAAACTCCACCTAGACCAACTCAACTACCATCCCAACCAATCTCCAATCCTAGTAATAAAGTGGAAAAACCCATGTATAACATTGATGAAGGACCATCATACTCAATCCTTCCTCTTCAAAATATCCACTTAAGGTCTGGGAAAGTTCTACCAAAGGATTCTCCTGTTATCATAGAAAAACAAATCGAAAAAGAGGAGATTCCTAGCATAGAAAAGCTACCAATAGACAATCAAATCCAGAAGAGTAAAACATTAAATACCCAAACACCTCCTTTTCTAGAAAGGTTGGTTAAAGAGAAATTACCAATCTCTCTTCCTGAGTTTGATGTATTAGATGAATTAAGAAATGTCTGTGTGAAAATTCCTTTATTACAAGCTATTAAGGATATCCCAATCTATACAAAAGCAATTAAGGAATTATGTTCAAAGAAAATTAACAAAATA
>JASDQU010369166.1:5935-16600 GCA_032191745.1 Picea mariana
ATCAAATTGAAAAGTATTGCTACCGGTAGCACCCATTCTAAAATTGGGGTATGAAAATGACACATTTTTATAATGTGGTAAAAGAACTCATCATTACTGTAAACAAAATTATAAAATCAACCCTTAAATGTTTACTTTTAAAATCTTATTATCACGCAAAGCACAAGGTAATACAAAATGCCATGAAATATCACAATACACTTTAAAAATTCAACATCACTTATTAATAATTTTTTTACTTATAATAATAATAAATTAAATACAAGTTACATTGAATGAAACATAGATAATTTCTTAAAATTATTGTTATATTATCCATATTCAAAACATATGAGCTAAGAAATTTTGTTATATTATCCATAATACAAAACATATTATTCGTAAAACATAACAAAAGATTCATAACTTCATGTAAGATCAAATGTAAGTTCAATGCTCATTTCTAGTTACCATACAAACATCATATGGATAAAAAATGCATAAAATATTTCATACACTTATTCAGATTGACTCATGGTTTTTGAAATACCACCAGAGTCTACATTGTCTTCATATGAATGATTGGATGAAGATGTGGATGATCCATACTCTTCTCTATTGTCGATGAATGCACCATCTGAGTCTACATGCATGCCCAACATTTCAGATTTCAAATGCCTTTTAGATCTACAACTAGGTTCAACAGACTCCCATATTGCATTTATTTATTGTGGCAACAATCTCTTGATAATCTATATTGTCTTGGAGCAAAGATTTCCTCTCTTTGTCAAATTGAATTCATAAACAAGTATGTCAACATCATCTAATTTTAAGAGGTCGGTGCGACGACGAGTTGTATTTTGACCCTTTCTTTTTCTCTTTCTATTGACATGTTTCTCAACCACCATCTCTAGCTTGTACACACCATTGAATGGGTGTGTACTTTTTGCATACCAATGCACTTCAATTGCAATAACATCATCATTTTCTTTCTCAATCTTTATAACCTTTCCAATCCAGAATGGATAACCATGTGGATCTTTAGTTGCTAAAACTGCAATCATGCTACCCTCCTTAATATCTTGTACTAAACTCTTGTAAATGTCTTCCATGGCTTCACGTTGTGCACGTGACCTTCGAGAACCAATATACATTTCTCTTTCCTTTTCTTCTGTAAACTCAATAGAACCTTGAGATTCTTGTTGAACTTAAAAAACGTTTGTTTCTTCATATTCGCTTGACATATTTTATGGCCAATGAAATGGAGTCCTCAACATTGTATCTTCATTTGTTGAGCTTGAAATTATGTCACTTTGACTATTGAAAAAAGACTCCCACCAAACAGAATCAACAACATCAAAGTACTCATATATATCCTTAATGGACTTTTTTATTTCTTCCAGGCATTCAAAATAATCTACATCTCTATTATGCCTCCGTGCATTATGGATTTCAACAACTATTTGTAAAAATAAAAACTTTGATGGAAATATTGGACGATCTGGAATGAACTTAAAAAATGAAAAACCTAATGAAGGCCCCCATTCTATAGTAGTTGAATACTACTTTCCCCATATAAGTGTTTTCCCATCAATTTTTTTGAAACAAAATTGATTTTGGAAGATAATGTCATTAAGCTGCTCAATACATTTTTCTTCATGATGCGATCCCTGAATAAATCTTCGCATGTCAAAAAATTCTTCTAATATATGAAAAGAAAGCTCTAGAATGTATGCTTTCTTAATACATTCAATCAATGATGGTAGAATTCCAACAATTTCCTC
The DNA here is from genome assembly GCA_032191745.1 of Picea mariana. Taxonomy (NCBI): domain Eukaryota; kingdom Viridiplantae; phylum Streptophyta; class Pinopsida; order Pinales; family Pinaceae; genus Picea; species Picea mariana. The sequence continues at coordinate 7,699 of JASDQU010369166.1, forward strand.
TTCAATTTTACTGAAAAACGACTGAACATTTGATCAATATGATCATGAGTGTGTCCAAAAAGAAGAAAACCAAATTTCACTGTTTGAAAGATTCCCATTTCAACAAGCATGCTTAGATATCCAAACACAATTTGATTTTTATTTTCATTACTAGTGTTATCCAACTGTAGATAGAAAACTTGAGGAAGATTTCCAGACCAGTGAATGAGCACATGATGAATTATGGTGATGGTCAAATTTTCATAATTATTAATATTTGGAGCTGTGAAGTAAACCCTTGGACACATTTTTCCATTGAAAACCATACAACCAACCATGTGAAACTGAATGAAATTCTCTTCCTGTAAATTTTTGGGTGTACAGAAAAAATGTGGTAGAAGTGTTTTCTTCTGGTCCATGTCATCAATTATCATACCTAAATATTTGTTTGGAGCACCATAACACTTCTTCTTATGTTTGTACAACTTTTGTCTTTCACTTGATTATTGATTCCAATGTTCTTGAAGTGCTTTGACTATGGAATCTGCACATGACATAAAATGAAAATATTGATCGTATGTTTTCATAGTTGATAACTATTCAATTTAAAAAAAAACAAAATAGTAAATTACCTCTTTCTGCCCCTTCAAATTGATCTCTTCTTGATTTAAGAGTAGCACATATACTACAAATCCCCATCCCTGACTTCTTAGGAATACATACATTTTTGAATTGTTTCTTCCATATTCTTGTAAAATATGCATATGTAATGAAATTACCATTTCCTTCAACACCTTCAACATATCCTTTGTACAAGTTGTAGATTTCTCTCCTTGAGAAATTATCTGGAATATGTATTGTGTCTCTATCTGGCATACACTCTCCATGTTTGGAAAAGAAATCACACATCCATGACAATGTAGTGTTTGTGAATGGCACACTTTCTCGTCCATGATGTACCTTTGAATAAAATGATGGATCTTTTTCCAACCTTGTCTGAGTTCTTGATAGATGAAGATTACCAATTGAGTGAATTTTTTTGAAAGCCTTTCTACAAAGTAAAATATTCACAATGTGATAATCATATCCTGTATTGGTGGATATCATGCACCCCATCAAATATGAATTTTGCATGCTCTTATTCATTGACAAATATGTCTTCCTTTTATTCAAGGCATACATGTAGTCCATTCTTTTCAAACAATTATTTTGACAACAATCATTTGAAATCAATTCACTTATGGAAATCGATTTAGTGAGAAATTCTTTCCTAGACCTTGTATAACTAGAATGATTTGGATTGATATAAAAAGGTCCAATCCTGGTCCTAAACACAATGTTTCTTTGCAATGTCTCCACTATTTCATCATCCTCACTAGAAGGATTTTCCTTATCACCACAAGGAGTATCAAGAAAAACATTGTCAGGAGACTGAACCAGAGAATGTCGATCACCTTGATTTGTTGCAACTGAATGATTGAGAACAACATCATCAACATAATCATTTGGAGGAAAATCATCATCAACATTGTGTACACCATTGACATAATCATCTTCATTTCTTTCAAAATCCCACTTGAATGGAAATTTTCACCGTCTTGCTTAGTGCCTTGAAAACCTTCATCACTATCTTGAAAATCCTCACTTGGAGGAAAATCAACATCAACATTGTTGCTTTTTAATTTATCACTTGAGAAAGAGTGTCTACCAATGGCGTAATCATCTTCACTACTTTGAAAATCGCCACTTGAGAGATATTATTCATCATCCTCATTACCAGCTTGAAAATCCTCACTTGGAGGAAAATCTTCATTATCCTCATTGGTACCTTGAAAATCCTCACTTGGAGGGAAATCATCAGCACCAACATTACTTATTTTAAATTTCTCATTCGAGAAACACTGTCCAACATTGCCATAATCTTCATCATTACTTTTAAAATCCTCACTTGGTGGGAATTATTCATCCATCATCCTCATTCGTGCCTTGGAAATCCTCACTTGGAGGAAAATCTTCACGAGTACCTTAAAAATCCTCACTTGGAGGAAATTCATCATCACAAACATTGCTGTCTTTAAAATCCCCACTCAAGAAAAAGTGTCCACCATTTCCATAATCATCTTCACTTCTTTTAAAATTTCCACTTGAGGGAATTTATCCATCATTTTCATTGGTGCCTTGGAAATCTTCATCGATACCTTGAAACTCCTCACTTGGACGAAAATTTTCATCCCAATCATTTAAACATTGATCATAGTTTCCACTTTAACCTACATTTTGATTATTTTCATTACTATTAAACTGCTGACTAGATTTAACACCATCATGTTCCTCCTCTTCATCATCGGTGCCTTCAAAGTCCTCTAATTTAGGATTTTCATGAGGAACATGTTGAATAAAATTGCTTGCACTATGATCAAAATTCTGACTAGATGAAAAATACGACGCCTCATTTGCATTACAAACATTCCTATCGCATTTCCTAGTCCCAACATAAGAGGTTACTGGGAAATGCNGTCTGGGGTGATGCCCGAGGACAGTAACTTGGTCATGAGGGACCATCCCTGTGGCCAAGCTGTGGGTGTTCCCACGGCTTGGCCGGGCTAGGGCGATATCGGGCATCACCCCAACCCCCCGCGGTTAAGGCACAGTCCCATGGGACTGTGCCTTAGCTATGGGGGAGCTGGGGTGATGCCTGACATCGCCCCAACCCCCACTATCAAAGCACAGTACTGGCATAAGCCCAATGATGGGACCATGCCTTAACCATGAGGCGGGGGGGATGCCCGACATCGCCCCAACCCCCATGACCAAGGCACGGTCCTGGCATAAGCCCAATGACTCTATGGGTCAATGTTTTTTACATATGGGTAAACAAAAATTATTTTTTATATTCAATGTTGTTTTTTTAAGTTTATTATAATGTGAAAGGCCTAATTTTTTATTATTATCTTAATATAGGAAAATGGAAGGAAATAAATCATCTATGAATATATATGGATCACGATCTGCAATAATGGCATCCAAAAATGAAACTGGAACCTCCATGAATGTTAGACAACAAAATGATAGCATAACACCTGAGCTATCAAAGACAATGAAAATATGTGGAAGGTGAAAACAAACTGGAATATTCTTGGTTTGTTAAAGACAAATAAGGAAACAATGGAGATCATATATATTTGTATTGTGCCGAATTAGAACATGTGCAAGGAAATTATCAGGAACTTGGCTTGTTACGAGATATATGTTTGGTGCCAGCTACATATATTGTTTATGCACTTGTCAAACAAGGGAGAACTTATATCAAGTTGAGATATTGTTTCAAATTAAGCAATTATAACAAGAATGAATGCTTTTTAGAATTATGTGCATCCATCGTTTATGACATTGAGAAACACAATGTGAGTTTTTTATTTCTATTTTTGTGTCATTTATTATTTTTAGTATCATGGTAATGTTTCAATTTTATTTAACATGAAAATGTTATATTTTATTTTTACAGGATTTTGCTGAATGAATTTCACATATGTTAGTGGGGATTTACTTTACAGAGAATAATATCATGGATGTCATCAACACTTTTGATATTGAAAATACACAAGAAGGAAGGAAAAATAAACAAAAAGTAATGGAGGTTGAACCCACAAGAGTAGACAGAGAAGAACATGAAAGAAGAAAGAAAAATCCTCATTCTAGAAATCCTAAAAGGGTTACATTTGAAAATGAGGAAACTCCAAATGAATATTTTGTTGAGATTGGTCCCAATGAGGTTATGAGTCCTTCTTGCAAAAATAACAAACATGATAAATGAAAAAGAGCGATGATTGATGATGAGTCTATTCCTATTGATTATGAAGAAATCATTGATTTAGATGAAACACATTTAAATCATAAGAGGAAGAAAACAAATGTTGATAATGTTCAAGAAGCCATCATTAGCTCAAAGTATTATAGTGAAAGTCCTAAAGGTAGTAGATAAATAATAACACCATATGTTGATATAGAGGATGGTATTATGAAAACAACACAAACTGACATTCGAAATAGAATGAGTATGAAAAAATTAGTTTATGATGGCCACACATTTCATTTGAATGCAACTTTATAAACCCATAGAAGGGTAGGAAAAATATCAAATTAGAAAACCACATCACTTGCATATTCACAATTTGAAAGCATTGATTAGGTACAATCCATATGCACATGTGGTTGACTACCTAGTTCTTGTTGACCCAGTGGAAGTTCCTACGAGGGAAGAATTTGATAGATCAAAATGTTTTGACTACAAATATTATGTGATTGGAGTAAATCATTCTGCAAAGGCTAGAAGAGAATTGATGCAAGAATATCCAAATAATCCTTTTTTTGAGACAATCAAATGCATAATTTATGTTGGTTTAACAGATTCAGAAGAAAAATTACTGGCATGGGATCATACCACATACAATGAGTACATAATGCCTATGAACTTCATTCAAAGGGTGAGATTTATTCATAATGAATTTTTTGAAATATGTCATGGGGAGAGATCAAATGTTGATGTTAAGTTTCAGAAGCAATGTTGTATGGAAATCGGATTACCACATGATGATGAAAATAAAGAAGAAAAAAATCGCAAAGGAAGTGATATATTTATAGTTGTGGATAACTATTTTCAATTGGGATTTAGAACTAGGCAGGTATGGGATTCGATATATGGGATCTTCACCCTATGGGAAAATATTAGTATAAAAAATCAAAGAGTTAAGAAGGCTAAACCATTGATATGTGGCACAAGTAAGACAGGTCCTGACATAAAAAATCTTCCTAGTGATATGACTATAACACTTTGGAGATCAATACAAGGAGTGAAGGATGATAAACTTATCATAACTATATTATCACGTATTAGGTTGGGAGAATTGAAAATGGAAGAAATGTGTGATGAATTTAAAAAGTAAGTCTGTTGAGTTATTTTTATTTATGTTAGGACAAGAAAATTATTTTTTTCAGTTTAACATATCAGTTTAACATTATTTTTGTTTTATTTATTCACAAGGTGTATATGAAAATACAAGAGGAAATGGTCAAGATGTTGAACGAAGAAAGTTGGGATGATGTTAAATTCAACTATCTAGATTCAAGCTCTTCAACAATATTGAAACAATTTTTTGTTGCATTCAAAAATGTATGTTGATTTATTAAATTCATATTATTCGTTTGTAAGTTAATTTATTTGTATTTTAATAGTTATAGATATATAACTATATGTTTGTTTGTTTCATTAAAGGTGCCAAAGAACAATGCATATGGAGTACTAGAAACTTTCAAAAGTTTTATTCAAAAAGTCAAGTTTGAAAGAGAAAGAAGGAGACGTGTTCAAAATGTTCAACTTGATGACATCTTTGATCACTACATTTGGAATGGGCTCGACATTGTTCAATATAAAGTGATATTAGGTGATTGTGAAAAACTTGCAAATATTGTTCCTAGAAAAGAATACTCCCTAGTTATTGCGGATATCCGTGATGGTTATAATATACAAAACATTGGATATAATATTGAGCCTTATACTTACCAAGCTTTCAGTAAAGTGGTTATGGGATTTACAAAAGATACAACATCACCATTTTGAAGATTTCTAGTATTTCATTCAAACACACAAAAATGATTAGTACAATCAAGCTTTAAGGGGAAAGAAAAGATACAGATGCAGTTTAGCTGGTAAGATTTTGAATGTGTATGTTTAGCAATTAAGATTAGAAAACAATTTTATTAACTCACAGGTTAACTTAATTTGCACTTATTTATGTTATAGGCACAAGCCTAATATTTAGAGCTCCAAGAGAGAATCATTTAAATGTGATTTTGAGAGTATACATCTTGCAATCTGGACAAAAGATGATTCTTATAATTCTATTCTTTCCAATGCAAAGGATGGAGAGACTCCTAGTAGTATATTGGTATACAATGTTGTGGTTAGAATGCTAACATATGAGGAAAAAGATTTGAAACGAGAGATGGTTAACGTTTATTAAAAACCACAAGCATTAATTAATTATCTTATAAATAATTTTTCAAATGAAGGAGATTGGGTTTTGGATTTGTTCTCGGGTTCAAGTAAGAATTATGATCTAATATTTATGAAATCATACTTCAATGTTATATTATTTTTAATTTATGTCTTTTTATAGTATCTAACTTCATTATTTATTTCGTATTTGGTGATTAGGTACAATATTAGCGTGTTTTCTACATAAAGGAAGGAATTTGATAGCCATTGAAAGTGACTCAATGCAATGCAGTTTTATTCAACAAAGAATTAATGCTATTCCATCTCTTCTAGATGAAATGCAAGAAGTTGGCTTGAGGAATTGAGATTTTAGTGAATCAAAGGTGGAAAAATTGTCAAAGGAACCTCAAGTACCATTAGGAGGAATGATTGGAAATGATCACCTTGGAGAACTTGCAGATATCAAAGAACCAATGGAAGAACAAAATGACACAATGGAAGCACAAAATAACGTCGAAGAAGATGATAATGTGTCTGTTGAGAATGATGAATTTGGGATATATGATATTGTTGATTAGTTTAAATATGCCTTTGAAGACAATGCTCAATTTTGCAAATTTTTTATGAGCTATAACTATAATGATTTGACTTTCATATTTTAAAATAAGAATAACGATTATCTATTGTTGTTTTGTGATATATATATATATATATATATATATATATATATATATATATTGTTTTTGTTTTTGTTTTCTTTCGTTTTATTTGTATGTGAATTACTATACATTGGAAAATTTTATTAAATATTGTCATTTTTTTACTTCAAATATATAAAAATATGAAAAAAATGATATTTTTTATAAAATTTTGACTTTTTTTTGTTCAATTATGTCCATAAAAATGCTTTATTTGAGATGTTATTTTAAGGAATATGTACCAAAATGTATAGGTTTTTTTTATTATATATGGCTATAAAATTTGTATTTTTTTGCTAAATATTAAAAAATATTGTTATTTAACTATAATTGTTTTTCGATTTATTGAAGTAAAGGTAAACAATGTGTTAAAAATGATGGTTTTCACTATATTTAAAAAGTATGGAATAGTAAATTAATTAAGGAGACAAAATTATATGAAAATTTGTAACTTCAAAAAAGTAAATGGTAAAAATTATTTTTAAGATTGAAAGAAGCATGAAAAAATGACTAAAAATGCCGTTGAATAATAAAAAAAAATTAGAAAAAAATGAAAATAGATGAAAAATAAGCATTTAAAAGAATAATGTGGAAACATTGTGGATCGAAAAATTTAAAATATCGAAAACCACCTGAAAACGGAGGGGGGTGTTACTGGTAGCACCATTTTTAAAAATAGGATAAAAAATTGGACCCCCCAAAAAACAAGAACTCTGTAGAGTTCTCATTAAGTTGGTAACTATGTTTGTCATGTAGTCAAGAAACATAGTTACCAACTTGATGAGAACCCTCCAAAGTTTTTGTTTTTTAGAACTTGTATTTAGTCGTTTTTACCCTCATTTCAAGAAGTGGTGCTCTAAGAATCAAGAATTTTTTTGAGGTAAACTTACAATCTTTTGTAACCATGGACTTAAATCCTTGTAATGTTGCGAACAAAGTGGTGCTTCGAAAATCACCCTTTTTTGAGAGTTGAAATTACAACTTTTTACAAGCATGTCCTTAAAAGCATGTAATTTTATGAATAAAAACCTTAAAACCAACCCTCTAATTGAAAAGCAGTTCTCCCAGATTTACCTTTATTTTATTTTATCTATTTATTAATTTTTTCCAGGATTAGAATTACAACATTTTGCAACCATAGCCTTAAATCCCCGTAATATTGTGAACACAAACCTTAAAATCGACCTCCAAATTGAAAGGTGGTGCTACCAATAGCACAATTGTTTGTGGTTATAATTGCAACTTGTTTGAAAGCGTGACCTTAACAACCAGTACTATTGCAACAAAATCCTAAAATCAACCCTTGAATAAAAGAGATACACGCATTACTTTAAAATTGCAACATTTTTAAAACCATGGCCGAAAAAACTTGTACCATTATACACAAAATTATTAAAAAAAAATTGGAAAAAAAGGAAAAATAGAATGGAAAAACATGACAAAACTAAAGGAAAAAACATGGGTTTTGAAATAAAATTAAAAAAGAAACATTTTAAGTTTAAAAAAAATAGCACAACTTAAAATATTTAAAAATATGTTTTTTTTAAACAAAAATTGGGAAAGGCCCTCAAGCTCTTCGTCACCCTCCTTTTAATTCTTTTTTTAATAAAAATAAAAATAAAAAGACAATTTTTTTAAACTCCCAATTTAAAAAAAATTACAAAATGATTAAAATAAGAAATAAAAAAACAAGTAACAAAACAACAACAAACAAACAAATAAATAAACATAATTAAAAACAAAAATCTAAAAAAATAAAATTGGAGTGGGGGTTGGGGGCGATTTTCAAAATCGCTCCATTGCACACCTTTCCCCTTTCCCATCCTACTCCATCACCCCTCACACATACCTTATTCCCTCTACTTATATAAGTGGAAGGTTTAAAGGGGAGGCATAATTCACCTCTCCCATGTTCCCCCCCTCCTATCCTACCCCACCACTCCTTCCACTCCCCCCCACTACCTAAAAAATAGTAGGTTTAAATAGAGGGTGGAGGGGAATCCTAGAATCACCCTCTCCTATCCCACACCATCTCCCCTCACAGATGCCCCTCGATCCATTGCCTAAATAAGCGATGAGTTTATTCGTCACTCATTTAAGCGACATGTGGGGGGATATGGGAGGGGAGTACCTCTCCCATATCTCGTTGTCCTTTTTTTGTGTGGCCATTGTGTAGAAGACGGGGGAGGGGGGGGCGTGGATGGGGGGATATGGGATGAACATGCTTATC
>JASDQU010369168.1:0-11452 GCA_032191745.1 Picea mariana
TACCCCCACCACCCCCCCACTCACTAACCTCCCGGCTACAGTTGGGGGCAGGAGAAAGAAGAAAGAGCCCACCACTCCACTTCCTCCATGCATCCCACCACCTTGCACACTATGTGAGAAAGAGGGCCACCAAACCAACAATTGTCCATCACTACCTGAATTACAGAATTTGATCCCCCTCAATCAAACTCCCACAACACCCGCCACTATTGCTAGTCCCACCACTATCACCCACCCTTCCAGTAGTAAAGGGTTGAGGATCAAATACGCTTGTGCTATATGTTCAGAGTATGGCAATTACACCCATCATTGCCCAACACTGCCACGCTTTCGGCGGACATTAACAGCTGTACGCCAGAACTTCCAGAACAACCCCAGTCCTGCTAAGTCCTCGTCAACAACTATCACTGACATCCGCTATGTCACCACTTCAGTCAATGAACGTATGAGACGCCCTTGCTCTCTCTACGATTCATTTTCTCACTTTACATACCAGTGTCCTATAATTCTTGAATATAGGCAACGTCAATTGGCCCTACTTCACTGACCCGCAGAGGCAATAATTGACATTGCCTCGTCACTAGAGGATCTTCATGTCATTTCTCCTGATCTCGAGGCACTCCCAACGCCTCCATGGTTCTTAGATGACGTATCTGAGGATTTACCCCACAACCCACCCAACTCTCCTGCTCATTCCCCTACGGACACTCTCCACCCAACCACCATGGGTACCCCTCAATACTTCAATATATGGTTTATGTCGAGTGAACCCTCCCCATCTCCTAGCATTGTTCTCCCTGCTTCTTCATCAAGGGGCAACCACACTGTCACCGAGATCACTCCTCATGACCCCTTGTATTCCCAGCATTTCCAATGCGACGAGGAAATACTCGAAGAGATAAACCGCCCAGACTCACCTTGGGATGCGCGACATCACCGCGCCCTCTTCTCTCCACAGGAAGCCCTCATGCCTCCTAACCAAAACCCCATTTACGCGGCCGAAACCAAAGATTTTATCCCATTAGGGCCTATCGATTGGTTCAACAATACCATTCCTGCCCCTGATGCATTTGAAGAAGGTAACATGGCCAACATTTCCCCCACCATCAAAATCGACATTTCCATTAAAAATGGCATCGTCGAAGAAATCATCATTGGAGCTTCTTGCACTCCTCAGGAAATCGACGCATATAAAGCCCTCTTCCAGGAATATAGGGATATTTTCACCTGGTCATACACGAAAATGCCTGGCCTCGATCCCTCTATTGTCGAGCACCGAATCGACACCTGGCCTGACATCACACCAGTTCACCAGAAATAGTGACCGCTACACCCATCCAAAGCCGCGGATATCAAAGCCAAAATCGACAAATTACGCACTACCGGGTTTATTTACCCCATTGCCTACACTTGATGGGTTTCCAACCCTGTACCCGCCGACAAAAAATAGGGCACTATTCGAGTTTGCACAAACTTTCGCAATCTCAATAACGCATGTCCCAAAGACAACTTTCCAACACCTTTCATCGATCAAATTATCGACGACTGCGCCGGCCACGAGGCTCTCTCCTTTATGTACGGATTCTTTGGCTAGAACCAAATTCAAATCCACCCAGCTGATCAGTATAAAACCACATTCATTACCCCATGGGGTACTTTTTGATATCGTGTCATGCCTTTCGGTTTAAAAAATGCTGGCGCAACCTTCCAGTGGGAAATGACATACATCTTTCACGATCTGGCTAATATCATCCTCGCCTACTTGGACGACCTCACAGCTCGATCCAAGAAATGCACCCAGCATCTGGATGATTTACAAATAATTTTTCAACGGTGTCGACAGTGCAACATCCGTTTGAATCCTCTCAAGTGTGTGTTCTGTGTCACCGCAGGGCACCTCCTTGGTTTTATTGTTTCCCAAAGCGGTATTACCATAGACCCCCTCAATGTCCAAGCTATCACCGAAATTCCACCTCCCCGGAATTTACGACAACTTCAGAGTCTACAGGGAAAAGCTAACTTTCTTAGACGCTTTGTCCCCGATTATGCCATACGTGCACATGGTTTCCTCTGCTTACTACGTCACGACATCCATTTTCACTGGGATGACCATGCTCAACAGTCATTTGATGATCTTAAACCAGCACTTTCAAACGCACCTTTAATTAGTGCACCCGACTATAATCGCGACTACATCCTCTATGTATCAGCATCAGCTATATCAGTAGTCAGCGTCCTCGTCCAGCTCGGAGATGACAATCATGAACATGTCATTTATTACGTTAGTAAGAACCTCTCAGGACCACCCTTGAAGTATAAATACGAAGACAAACTTGCTCTTGTAGTTGTCCTCGCAGTCCAGAAACTGCGCCATTACATTCTGCTTCGCACCACAAAGGTCGTCCCAGATTCCAACCCTATGCAGCACTTGCTCAGCCATTGGAAAGTTAACGGAAAATTCGCTCGATGGATCATTATCCTTCAGGAATACGACCTCGAGTTCTCCACACCTAAGAGTAAGAAGGCCCTCGTTCTCGCTGAACTTGTCACGACCCTCCCCTCTGACACCACCAGTACCCCCGTCAACACAGACTTTCCCGACGAACATCTCTTTTACATCACTTTGGATGATCCTTGGTACGGCGACCTCCTCATCTACCTTCTAACTCAAAAGTTTGGTAACCACCTTTCACGAGATGATCGTCGATGTATTCGTCATCAGGCCCCCCGCTACCTCCTCATCGGAGACATCCTATATCGGCGGGGTGTCGACACCATTCTTCATCGATGCCTAACCATTGACGAGGTCGACAGAGTCTTAAACGACTGCCACAGCGGCGCATGTGGGGGCCATCTTTCGGGTATATCTACCGCTCAAAAGATTATCCAAGCCGATTACTTTTGGCCTACCTTGTTTCAATATTGCATTCATGTCGTGAAACGATGTGAGCAAGGTCAGCTCTATGCCAACAAAGCTCGAGCTCCCCCCGCTCTTCTTCACCCTGTCATTACTGCTGGCCCTTTTTGTAAATGGGGCATCGACTTTGTGACTTGTAATCCCCCCTCCAGCAATGGTCACAAATACATTGTTGTCGCCGTTGATTACTTCACCAAATGGGCCGAAGCTATGCCCACTTTCAACAACACTGCTGACACTGCAGCGCGTTTTTTCTTTAACAACGTCATATCCCGCTTTGGAGTACCCCTCCAACTTGTTTCTGACCATGGGAAACACTTTGAGAATGAGATCTTCGTCGAACTCTCATCTCGGTTAGGCTTCTCTCATGAGTTTGCCTCATCCTATTACCCTCAGTCAAATGGACAGGTCGAGGCAGTTAACAAAGTCCTCAAGACCATGTTACAGCGCACGGTTAATAAACATAAAACTAATTGGCATCATATGTTATTTTCTGCGCTATGGGCTTATCGAACGACAGTGAAGACCGCTACTGGTTTCACGCCATTCCATTTAGTCCATGGGGTCGAGGCAACTCTTCCCATCGAGTGCGAAATTCCCACCTTACGCACCGCAATTGAGCTATTACCTGACACTGCTCCAATGGAGCAGCGCTTGCTGAACTTGGAGTCTTTGGATGAAGATCGTCGATCTTCCTTATAGCACAACGAGGCAACTAAAAAACAATCCAAGGCTACCTTTGATCGCCATGTCAACCTTCGATCATTCCGCGAAGGCGACCTCATCCTGGCTTATGATATCGCTCATGATACCTTTGGCCACGGAAAATTCGAATCACTTTGGCATGGCCCTTACATTATCCAACATTGCCTCACCAAAGGCGCATACATCCTGGCCTCCCCCGAAGGCCTCTCTCTCAAGGAACCCGTCAATGGGTTATATCTCAAGAAATTCTATGCTTAAAAGTAATCATTCTACTTTAGTTTATTTCTTTTTCTAGTGTTTTTAATCTTTTTTCCCCCTCCCCTCTCGTCTAAACTATCCTTTGTGCTATTGACAGATGCCTCCTCCACCAGCTTACCACATAGGCTACGCCGACGGCGCCAGCCGTTGGACACAAAATCTCACTTCGGCTGCTTGGGCTCTCTACACCCCCTCACATGAAATGCTACATTCAAGCGGCATATGTTTGGGGCCAACAACCAACAACCAAGCCGAATACACTGCGGTCATTGGCCTCCTGGCCGATGCCCAGCATCATCATATTCGTCACCTTAGCAACTTCCTCGACTCTCAACTATTCGTTCTCCAGCTCAACAATGTATACCGTGTACACGATCCGTGCCTCTTTCGCAAATACCTGCAGGTTAGGCTTTTATCTCGACATTTTGACTCCATTACATTTACACATATTCCAAGATAATTGAATCAAACAACAGATCAAATCGCTAACATGGTGTTAGATTGGCATATATTACATCAAGCTACACATACATAAACATCTCACAAATCCTGTCACAACATATATATAGAATAGACATCATCAAAATCATCAGCAAAAAATACATGTAGACACCAGATGAATCTCAAAATATGTATACTCATGTATATATAAAATCCCATCAGGCCATCCGAATGTTTACATACAAAAATAAATGTATCTGCAGGCCAATGCAGCACCTCGGTACAAAAAATGGGCTCACTAGCCTATATACAACACAAAAACAAAGATATACATCATGCACCACTCATGGTGCCTCTATCGCACCACCACCTTCTCCTCCCTCAGGCGGTGGCGGCCCACCACCACCTGCCCCAGGCGGTGGTGGTCCACCCACATGACCCTCCTGCCCCGACGACAGATGTCCACTCGTCATAGCAGCAAGCACTGCTGCTCGTCGCACTATGGCCCGCCATGGTGGCGGCACCCCCACACACTACTCCAGGAAACTCTCATCCTGGATGCACATCCACATGCCCTCAGGAAAATCCTGTAAAACCGTCTCCAGACGACGACGTATGTCATCAAAATCAACTCTGGCCGCTGCTAGAGGAGCGTGTGATGGACCCGCACCAGGGTCATCGAACCGATGCCTCCTCGTTGCCCTCTCTGGCTCAGCTGGTCGCCTCGCGGCATCCTCCTGCCGACGTCTCTCTCCATGCGGTAGTCTCTTTGGCTCTCGACGAGCCGATGCTCTCTGCATCTCCACCTCCCGCCCATGAGGTGCCACATCTGCACATGCAAAAAACAACAACAACAGATAGTATCAGCATCTATATCATATACATATGGACTGCTATCTCAAAAAACAACATACACCAAAAACATACACACCAATACTAAACATACCTCGATGGTCAAACACCTCCCCTGGAGGTAGCACCATGTCCGGGTCACCCCGGAAGTCCACCCCAGCATAGGGGTACCGAAGTATCACCTACGGCATCTGCCATCATATCCGTGCTGCCTCTGCCAAAAAGAAGTGGCCACCTTTGCCACCACCGTGACGAAGCAAAACTATCGACCACCGCCTCAATCGCGGCTCTCGCGCCCCCGACATCTCCAGTAGAACCCTCGGGCGCAACATCGGCACCCTCTCTAAAAACCAGGCCACTAGGATGGACTCGAAAGAAAACTCTCCTCCATCAGTGGATCGACAGTGGTCCAACTGTGCCACCATCCTAGCATGAAGCGTCAGCCCCCAAGCAAACCGCTCGCCAGCCAATACTCTCTCCAGCACCAAAATTTGGCCACCACTAATCTGCTGGGTCGCCAACGACCCATATATCCGCACAATCATCCCTGCTATACAACGATGTGCCAGGGAATCTATCACCCCTATACTCACCACAGTCCCAGACATAAAGTCCCGATCTGAGCAGTATCTCTGGCCAATATCAGCAAGCACAATAGTCCTGGGCAACACCGGCTCCGCCGGTAGGGGCTTTCCCCGAAAGGGGAGCCCAGTCAAGAAATAAATATCCTCCACCGCAGTGAAGGGGATCTTCTCTCCTCGTATGAGGAAGTAGTGCAGCTCCAGACTCCACATCTGGATCAGGAACTGCAACAGATACTCCTGTGCCTGTATCAACGGGCACTCAAAGAACTTTAGCAACCTAGAGGTTGCCAAAGTTGCACGCACGCCAGGCCTCTCAATGGCCACAACGTCTCGCAACTGGGCCCAGTCTCGCTCTCGCCACCGCACTGGCATCGTCACCATGGTCCACCTGCAGACAACACATAACCCTATATCAGCTCATGCAACCATCAACACCATAAAAAAGACTCATTTTTTACCCTTCAACCTTGCCTCCTAGGTGCGGTTTTTGTTACCCACAAGCGCGCACACATGCGCGCTTGTTCACTACACAGGCGTGCATATATGCGCGCCTGTACACTGCACAAGTGCGCATCAGTGCACACCTATTTGCTTCACAGGCGCGCCCTTACACGCGCCTGTTCACCATACAGACACGCACAGGTGCGCGCCTGTCAAACCCACAGGCGCGCACTGGTGCGCGCCTTAAATTCTCCTTATCGCGCACCCATGCGCGTATATTTGGTGTACAGGCGTGCACGTATGTGCGCCTCTCACCAAATCACTCACGCATGTGGGGTCCACACCCCCTAAATACCCTTGTACGACCCTCCGTACAAACCCTGCCCAAAAATTGAAAACCTATTTCTATGCAAGATGATCAGACCACTAACCTGATACTCGCAAATCCTCAATCGGCTGCCTCGTCCTCCTCAAATCTACAAATCTCCTCTGAAAACTTCTTGTCCACTCACTATTGCAGCAAGTACAAATGAGGTGGCAATGTGGGCCCTACAACTATATATAGGCCTTTTGCCAAACTTCCACTCACCATTCCGGGAGCCCAAGGTGTCCATTTTTCAAACCGTGTTCAGCCACGGGATCAACATCCCGTCACTTACATCACAGCAGTCCCTGGGTTGCTTTTCATCCTGAGCCCCCTGGGTGCCTTTTTTTTTTCCATATCATGGTCAGGTACGCACGCGCATAGTCACATTTATCAAATAAATGCTCATATCTTTGATTCTCTTCAGATGTTGTTCACTTTGGGTATTTGGTTTTCATGTGTGCAGGTACTTGATCATCATCCATCAACACAACCCCTTCAGGTATATACTCAGCACTGGCATGTAGTCTTTCCCGTTGTATCGCATTTACATTTCCAGTCACACCCTCTGGTATTGGCCTCTAGGATCCCCATTCCCGGCTCTGCAGTACCCACGCCTCCATTTGCACCTTCGGTATTGTTACCCGGTAGCCTTCTTACTCACATGAGTTGTCCCATTCATAGCACCTTTTGGCACTTTTGACACTCATGCTGTTCTTCATTACCCTTTAGGGATGGGAGTCCCAATAGTCTTTCATCATGTTGTGAATCAACCACATACTCCTTCTCCTCATTTTTCTAGCTTTCCCACACGGACTCCCAGATTATCTCTTTACGGTTATATTTTTTTACCTGCACCTCCGCAGTATCATGAACCCTTCATTTCATCCACAATCAGTTTGCCCATCTATGAACCTACCTTCATTTCACCTACCTCATACAGAAACTCACCAATGGGGCCCCCACCCTTCATCAGTCTTCCAAGCACATTATGCCCTACATGGGCCACCCATATCACACTGGGGCACTCGTTTCTGTATCTGTACATTTCTCCCCGATTATTCATTATTTATTGTACAAATGCCTTTATTTCCAGTCATTACATTCTGTTTTTGTCGTCACCTTTGGCGACTTGCTTCCTTTTGGCCACACGCAACCCCTGTCACCCTTGGTTGGAGCATTACTTATCATCTACCCTTGCCGGCATCGTCCATCTCTTCAGAGGACCCCACAGGTCACTTACCTCTACCCTCTGAATTTGTTCACTTTGTCCTGCCTCTGGCACAACTTATCACCGGTCTTGTCGTCCCCCTGACACTCGACCTCATTACACGGTTGCGGCCACTCTTTATCTCATACATCCTCCAACCAAGGGCAGTCTTGAGTCTTCCCACTTCTTGACTTCGTCCAAGTACCTCTACCACTTCCTCACTTCAGTAGATTCCATGAAGCTCTTTGCTTCTGGGAGTCACATTCCCCTTTTGTCGACATCAGCACAATTTTCTGGAAGGGCGACAGTATCTCGATTCTCATTCTCCATTCAATGAGAGATCTCGGATGGCACAGGGTGAAACACCATTGCTCCCTACTGTCGTTGGCCCCCATAACATTCGACGCCAACACTTTCTCATGTTATGGTGGGTCTTACTTTGCGACTATTGCAGTTATTTCTATCATTTGCCGAAGACCTCTAAACTTGGTAGGGCCATCAATGCCCACATCATCGCCGATACTTATTACATCGATCATTGCCTATTATTCAGAGTATGTTCCTTTGTAGAATTGTCTTCTGCCTTTCTCATCACCGCCCCCAAGGGCGCTACAGTTGTCTACACCAACACTTCAGTCATATTTTTTCAGAGTTACATAACACGAGCATGGGTCATGCCCGCCTCGTTTGTACACAGTTTTCTATTTTGCGCACCTCATAGAAGGTCGGGTCCTACCAGTTCCTTTTTTTTCCAATGGATCGCTCTGAACGATCACACTATTGCTCTATCTTACAACAACATTCTCAGTAGAAGAAACATTTATGGATTTCGGCTATACCTATGCTCCTAACCTCATCCATCAGGGGGCATCTGTTATCACTGAAATTTCGTCCGCACATGGCGACAAGAACTCAGCATCGTCAAACAGTAATGAAGTCATTCATGGCCCTGAATTAATCTCACAGCGTTCAAAAAAGGTCAAAAACTATACAAAGTAGTGAAAAATTGAAGAGCGCTTTGCAGAAGTTGGGCGCGCGCATACATGCGCGGAACAGGAACATAGAATGCGCGCATACGCGTACGATGCGCGATTGTTAGCGCAAAAATCCGTGCACCTACTAAACAGCGCATTTATGAATATGGTCGGCCTCCCAACCACTTATGGTTCATCTCCCAAGCCGATTTGACCTCCAAATCCGGGTTGGATCCGAATGGTGGGTTGGTCAAAGACCTATAATGCCCTAAATGGCCTCTTTTCACACTACAAAGCAGTTACACAAAATCCCAAAGCAATGCTATAAAAATCCATGAATGCACCTCATTTTCTCAAGGAATTTCAAGTAATGTTATGTTGCCTATATTGTTTTAAGGACTCCATCATTGACAAGAACACATTGGCACCATTTCATTGAGCAATCCACCTCTCCATTGAGTGGATTTGCAAAGAGTTCTTTCACCACCATTTTCATTTTTCTTGTTGTAAGAAGAGCTACTAGTGAGGGTCCAAGAGCCTTCCCTTGGAGGAAGAAGGGACTCATAGTCCCCTTTCTTCTTGGTGCTTTGTTTTCATCAATAGATCAAGCCTCAAACATTGGTGACATGGGTCTTTTTGTTCTTGTTATCTCTATGTCCCTTTGCTTATGATTTTAGTTTTTATTAGTTTAATTCTTGCTTATAGTTTTGTTTTTCTTTCTCTAACTCTTTCCTCTACAACTGTCCTGCTCAGCAGACCCAACTGAGCTTGCAAGCACCTCTTATTTTCTCACCAAGGTGACGAAAAAGGTGCAACACATGGTATGGATGGAGGATGTCTATAACTTCAATACCAATTATCAATTTATAGTCCTTTCCATATGACAATTTATATGAAGCTGATTTCCATGTCATATTATTTAAGTTTAGTAACCAAGTTTGTCTATAGAATTTCTGTAAACTGTATCTGCTATATGTGTGTTTCTTTAAAAGCATTTTGATTATTATACGTGAATGTTATGAATAGTACATTATGAAGGTCGAATTTCTTCAAATACCAAGTGCATAGGGAATATTTAGTAACATCCTCTTTTCACAACTGACTTAGTTTCCGATACGTGAAATGATTAATAGAAGGCATTGGACAACTCATAGAAATCCGTGACATTCGATTCACACAATTGCTTACTAGCCTCCATTTTTTTCCGCAAATCTCACCAAATCTAATATCCATAAATGACTTGGTTATCATGCAAATTAGGTTGCTTTCCAGAATCCATGGTGTTGAAGAGACATTTACTTTGCACAATTGCTTAATAGCCTCCATTTTGTTTTTGCAAATCTAAGCAAATCTACCTTCCATAAAATACTTGGTTATCATGCAAATTAGGTTKCTTTTCAAAATCCATGGTGGCCAACGATTGAAAATTCCAAAGTGGCACATCCATGGACTGGATGACATGTTGGCGGCAGAAATTTAATAAGCAATTCCATTATGCAGTTGTGACAGATGGTTGGAACGAGTGCATGCACGAGAATTTAATAAGCAATTTAATTGTGTAGCTGTAGCGGATGGTTGGAACAAGTGCATGTACATGTGCGAAGGGGGTGCATGTACGAGTCTCGAAGTTCTGATGTGTCGTTCCCGAATGTTTGTGTTTTATTTACTAAGTGTTTTCTATGTTGAAGATGTATAATTAATGTTTATTAAATTAATAATTAACTTTTTATTAAATTAATAAATAATATTAATGTTTTAATTATCTAGGACTATATAAAAAAAAATTCAAAATCCTTTTTACACCAACTAACAGACATCATTATCAAATACTATGTTATAAACTTTAGCCACAATTTCTATCATTTACGCGAATTTCAATCACCTACAAAAATCACTACATCGCTTTTTAAGTATTTTATTTAGTAAATGTGTGGAGGTGCGGAAGCTATATCTGTGAGTATTATATGTCTGTACTAGAGAGGTACAATTATCTTTTATTAAATTAATAATTACATTTATTTTTAATATACGTATATACGTAAAAATATTTTTTTTAACAATATGCAGATGCGTAATAATATTTTGTTATTGACAACATTGATAACTATTAGACTAAGTGGTTGTTGTGAAGGGATATACCTGTGCGAAAATGTAGAAACTATATGTGTGCGGACTATAAGTCTGTGATGAAAATGTATAATTAAATTTCTTCGCATGCGCTACTAAATTTTATTTTTTTTAATTAATAAATAATTATTAATCTTTTAATTATTTGTATAGGATTATATTAAATTTTTTAAAAGATTTGTGAAGACTCTATGTCCATTTTGTAGATGTATCTGTTGGGAAGATATATATGTTTAACAATATATTTTAATTTTTTTTGTTGTAAATAAAAAGTTTTAATTCCTCAAAACACTATTGTGATTATACATAGAAAAGTCATGTCTGGAGGGCTGCCACCTGTTCCGCCAAACAAGTGGAAACCAAAATAGATGGCACCCTTCTGTTCTAGATGAAAAATAGGAAAAATCCTCCACCTTTTCCTCGAAACATTTGGAAACCAGAACATGTGGCATAATAGTATTGAGATAGAACTGTCTGAACATGCAACAAGAAATCTGAACAAGAGTATGGAAAATTCATAGTTTTTTTACAAAAGAATTGCATAGAGCTGAAAGGATTAGTCATCAAAAGAGCCAGTAA
>JASDQU010369169.1:0-11452 GCA_032191745.1 Picea mariana
TAAATCTTTGCTATTAAGACTTATTACAGCAATATAAAGTTCTTCAATGGCTTACCGATCTCATCATTGTTCTGCTACACTGCACTTCTCTGTTTGCATCAGTGTCTTCTGCACACTTCTTGCGCTTTCTGTTCTTTTTCCTTTTGTGCTCTCTGCGCCATGTATCTTCAATGCACCATTCCCCTTCTGTGCATTTTTGTTGTTGCGCTCTGCCTCCTTCTTCACACCTTCATCACACCCAACAACCATGGCCATTTCTTCTTTGTTCAGCATTTTTATAGTCTCTGTGCACCTTGTGCATGCAATCTGCTTCTGTCTCTTGCATCCTCTCCACATCGGGGTGTTTTCTCCACTTCACTCTTCCACAGCTATCCCATCTCTTGTGTGCCACGTTGTCTCTCTCTGTTCTGCATCTCCTCCTCATTGTGAGTGCTCTGCCTGATCATCATGGTAACTCTTCTTCACCCACACATCCATCATCACTGGGTGTTATATCGAGATTCCTCAACTTCTCTGGTAGTTGAGACTCTTCGTCTTCTCTGTCATAGATGAGCTCATCCTCCAGCAAAAACCATCATTTGTTTCTAGCAGTTACACTGTGAAGTGCAACAGTATCCCTCTGATCTTATTCAAATTCATCTGCATCATTCAATTGACTTCATTGAATCTTGCGTTCATTTCGCCATTTCGCACTTCGGCATTTCGGGATCCCCGTGGTGAATATTTTTTTACTCTTCATGTCCCGATCCCCGAAACTCTGAAATGGAGCTTGCCGCTTTGAGTTCTCTTATACATTTCTTCGACGATGTGACCACCGGAATATGACCCCTCACCAATCACACAAGCACTTCGATCTCCAGATCAACGGTCCTCGATCCGTGGTGATTGGACGACTATCCTCTACCCCGGGACTTCAGCCTTCGGGACTTTGGGGGAGTGATGGAGTTAAAACTCTCGAAGTGAGGTCAATATTGCGTCACTCGATGACGTGTCGTGACCGGAGTGGCTGTCACGTGTCACTCAGAATTGTGATTTCCGGTGGCCTGAAATGCCTAATCAACTCGACACTTGTCTTTGTATGATCTTGCCACGTGTCATAGTCTTCCACCTATCCTTTATGACATGTTCTACCACATTCTCCTCCTGGATCTATCAGCCCAGATCACTTCGCGATTTCGCATATTGCGATTTCAGCATTCTTGATGTGAATGTTCTCGACACTTCTAAGTCCCAATCTGCGAAACTCTGAAATGAAGTTAGATCAGCTTTTTGTCTTTTCGCACTTCGCAACTTCAGGACTCCTGTGATGAGGAGTCTCGACACTTGACTCCTCCATCTCCCGGTATCAGAAACTCTGATATCCGAAACTGTCTCTTGCTTTCGGGATTTCGTCGTTTCGCATTTCACTATTCTGAGACTCCTGTGGTGAAGTATTTTGGCACTTCAACTCCCGGTATCCGGAACTGTCTCCTGCTTTCGGGATTTTGGCGTTTCGCATTTCGCGATACTGAGACTCCTGTGGTGAAGTGTTTTGACACTTCAACTCCCGGTATCTGGAACTGTCTCCTGCTTTCGGGATTTCAGCGTTTCGCATTTCGTCGTTTCGGCATTTTGGCACTCCTGTGGTGAAGTGTTTTAACACTTCAACTCTTGGTATCTAGGACTCTGAAATGGAGTTATTTCCCGGTCTATAAAACTCTTGTTGATGTGCCTCTTTCGGGATTTTGGGATTTTGGATTTCGCAACTCTGGGACTCCTGTGTTGAAAAGTCTCAACTCTTGACTTCTCAATCTCCCGATATCCGAAACTCCGAAATGGAGTCGGATCAATGTATTCTGGCGTTTCGCATTTCGTCGTTTCGACATTCTTTTCGTGAGTTTCTTCCTTGACTCCTCCAATGCCCGGTATCCGAAACTCCGAAATGGAGTTTACGCTTCTGATCTTTCCATGCAATTATCCATGCGCTGTTGATCTTCCTTGCCTGCCTGTTTTCCATCAAATAAACAAGCACACTCTTGCACTCTTCGTGCACCTCTGCACTATCTCTTCTGAGCTTATGTTGTCCATGTTTTTCCATCGCTGCATACTCTAATCTTGCCATCAATGACAAGCACATCTGCCTGAAAACATGCCAACAACATTTTTATAAAGTGGTAAAAGAACTCATCATTACTGTAAACAAAATCGTAAAATAAACCCTTAAATGTTTACTTTTTAAATCTTATTATCACTCAAAGCACAAGGTAATACATAATGCCATGAAAATATCACAATATACTTTAAAAATTCAACGTCACTTTTTGATAACTTTTTTACTTATAATGAAAAAAAGTAAATACAAGTTACATTGAATGAAACATAAATTATTTCTTAAAAGTATTGTTATATTGTCCATATTCAAAATATATGAGCTAAGAAATTTTATTATAGTATCCATAGTAAAAAACATAGCATTCATAAAACATAACAAAAGATTCATAACTTCATGTAAGATCATATGTAAGTTCAATGCTCATTTCTAGTTATCATACAAACATCATATGGATAAAAAATGCATAAAATGTTTCATACACTTATTCAGATTGACTCATGGTTTTTGAAATACCATCAGAGTCTACATTTTCTTCAGATGAATGATTGGATGAAGATGTTTATTATCCATACTCTTCTCTATTGTCGATGAATGCACCATCTAAGTCTACATGCATGCCCAACATTTCAGATGTCAAATGCCCTTTAGATCTACGACTAGGTTCAATAGACTCCCATATTGCATTTATTTCTTGTGGAAACAAGCTCTTTATAATATATGTTGTCTTGGAGAAAAGAGTTCCTCTCTTTGTCAAATTGAAGTCATAAACAAGTATGTCAACATCATCTAATTTTAAAAGGTCAGTGCGATGACGAGTTGTATTTTGACCCTTTCTTTTTCTCTTTCTATTGACATGTTTCTCAACCACCATCTCTGGCTTGTACACACCATTGAATGGGTGTGTACCCGTTGCATACCAATGCACTTCAATTGCAATAACATCATCATTTTCTTTCTCAATCTTTATAACCTTTCCAATCCATAATGGATAACCATGTGGATCTTCAGTCGCTAAAACCGCAATCATGCTACCCTCCTTAATATCTTGTATTGAACCCCCGTAAAGGTATTCCATGGCTTCATGTTGTGCACGTGACCTTCACGAACCAATACACATTTCTCTTTCCTCTGCTTGTATAAACTCAATAGCACCTTGAGATTCTTGTTGAACTTCAACAATGTTTGTTTCTTTAGATTCATTTGGCATATTTTGTGGCCAATGAAATTGAGTCTTCAAAATTGTATCTTCATTTGTTGAGCTTGAAATTATGTCACTTTGACTATTGAAAAAATACTCCCACCAAACAGAATCAACAACATCAAAGTACTCATATGTATCCTTAATGGACTTTTTAATTTCTTCCAGGCATTCAAAATAATCTACATCTCTATTATGCCTCTGTACATTATGGATTTCAATAACTGATTGTAAAAATAATAACTTTGATGCAAATGTTGGACAATCTGGAATGAACTTCAAAAATGATAAACCTGATGAAGGCCCCCATTCTGTAGTAGTTGAATACTACTTTCCCCGTATAAGTGGTTTCCCATCAATTTTTTGAAACAAAATTGATGTTGGAAGCTAATGTCATTAAGTTGCTCAATACATTTTTCTTCACGATGTGATCTATGAATAAATCTTTGCATGTCAACAATTTCTTCTAATATATGAAAAACAGGCTCTGGAATGTATGTGTTCTTAATACATTCAATCAATGATGGTAGAATTCCAACATTTTCCCTCTTTAATGTTACTGAAAAATTACTGAACATTTGATCAATATGATCATGAGTGTGTCCAACAAGAAGGAAAACAACTTTCACCTTTTGAAATATTCTCATTTCAACAAGCATGCTTAGATATCCAAACACAATTTGATTTTATTTTCATGACTAATGTTGTCCAACTGTAGATAGAGAAATTGAGGAATATTTCTAGACCAGTGAGTGAGCACATGATGAATTATGGCGATGGTCATATTTTCATCATAATGAATATTTGGAGTTGTGAAATAAACCCTGGGACACATTTTTCCATTGAAAACCATACAACCAACCAAGTGAAACTGAATGAAATTCTCTTCCTATAAATTTTTGGGTGTACAGACAAAATGTGGTAGAAGTGTTTTCTTATGGTTTATCATACCTAAATATTTGTTTGAAGCATCATAACACTTCTTCCAATTTTTGTACAACTTTTTTCTTTCACTTGATTGTTGATTTCGATGTTCTTGAAGTGATTTGACTATGGAATCTACACATGACATAAAATGAAAATATTGATCATATGTTATCATAGTTGATAACTATTCAATTTAAAAAAACAAAATAGTAAATACATACCTCTTTTTTCCCCTTCAGATTTATCTCTTCTTGATTTAGGAGTATCACATATACTACAAATCCTCATCCTTGACTTCTTAGCAATACAAACATTGTTGAATTGTTTCTTCCATATTCTTGTAAAATATGCATATGTAATAAAATAACCATTTCCTTCAACACCTCCAACATATCCTTTGTACAAGTTGTAGATTTCCCTTCTTGAGAAATTATCTTGAATATGTATTGTGTCTCTATTTGGCATACACTCTCCATGTTTGGAAAATAATTCACGCATCCATGACAATGTAGTGTTTTTCAATGGCCCACTCTCTCGTCCATGATGTACCTTTGAATAAAATGAAGGATATTTTTCCAACCTTGTCTGGATTCTTGATAGACGAAGATTACCAATTGAGTGATTTTTTTTTAAATCCTTTATGCAAAGTAAAATATTCCCAATGCAATAATCATATCTTGTATTGGTGGATATCATGCACCCCATCAAATATGAATTTTACATGCTCTTATTCATTGACAAATATGTCTTCTTTTTNGACAACATTCACTTGAAATCAATTCACTTATGGAAATTGATTTAGTGAGAAATTATTTCCTAGACCTTGTATAACTAGAATGATTTGGATTGATATAAAAAGGTCTAATCTTGGTCCTAGACACATTGTTTCTTTTCAATGTATCCACTATTTCATCATCCTCACTAGAAGGATTTTCCTTATCACCACAAGGAGTATCAATAAAAACATTGTGAGGAGACTGAACTAGAGAATGTCGATCAACTTGATTTGTTGCAACTGAATGATTGAGAACATCATCATCAACATAATCATTTGGAGGGAAATCATCATCAACATTCTGTCCATCGTTGACATAATCATCTTCATTGCTTTCAAAATCCCCACTTGAGTGAAATTTTTCACCATCTTGCTTAGTGCATTGAAAATCTTCATCAATATCTTGAAAATCCTCACTTGGAGGAAAATCAACATCAATATTGTTGCTTTTGAACAGTGTGTTAAAAATGATGTTTTTCACTATATTTAAAAAGTATGGAACAATAAATTAATTAAGGAGACAAAATTATATGAAAAATTGTAACTACAAAAAAATAAATGGTAAAAAATATTTTTAAGATTGAAAGAAGCATGACTAAAAACACTGTTGAATAAATAAAACAAAAAAAAATAGAAAAAATTTAAAATAGATGAAAAATAAGCACTTAAAAAAATAATGTGGAAACATTGTGGATCGAAAAATTTTAAATATCGAAAAACCACCTAAAAACGGAGGGGGGTGCTACCAATAGCACCATTTTTTAAAACAGGGTAAAAAATTCGACCCCCTAAAAAACGAGAACTCTATAGAGTTCTCGTTAAGTTGATAACTATGTTCAAAGTGACACAATTTGATGTTGCATGGATTTGTGTGAGATAAAATCATATTATATTATTTATCTACATTATAAATCTTCACATGGATGTTTATATATATATATATAATGATGATTAACATCCACTGAGACCAAATTGGTCTATTGGATCTGAAGAAGGTAAGGGATTACTTGCAGTTCTTTAGAATTTTATTTATATGCTAAAAAAACATTAAAAGAAGCTTTCCAAGATCACCATAGTTTTGTTGAGTTAAAAGGTTAGGAAGGTTGGTAGTGTGACATATATTTTGAAATTGAGATCTAATCTAGGTACATTTTGGACAATCTAAAAGAAAGTGATTTTCATCTTCAACCCTCTTAGTGTCACAAAGGTGACACACTTTTTCATCCTAGGGTGTTTTAGGAATTGACCAACACTGAGTTTCACTATGGAGCTCATGAGAATTTGTTCTTGTTTTAGCAATGTTTATTTTTTTCTTTACACTTGTCAAAACAAAGAGATAATTTTGATCTTCTAGATTATGGTTGATTACCTCCTTATAAAACCTTAATTTTCTTTTTTTATCTAACTCTTTATCACACCACATTTTCTCCTTAAATTTTGATTTAATAATATTTTTAATAGTATCCTTATTCTGCAAAATGATCTCTTCCATTATTCCCTAATGGATTAGCCAAGACTGGGCATCTTTATGCCATCCCCACTTGAGTCAAGGTGGTTTTGGTTGGAATTTGAAGCAAATTTAGGAAGCCTCTTTTCTTCCATGTTGTTTAACTTATTCTTATACCATAAATGTCTAGTCATAACAGTGCTCTCAATGGAGGAAAGACTTTCCTCTAAGAGGAGGATATGATATGGCGAATTTCCTTTAATTTTGAGATTATAGGTTATAAAATTCTTTTGGATTTGCTCTATCTTTCTCCACGACTCTCTAGAGCTATTGCATCCCCAAAATTTGTATCCATATAGAATAACATGAGTAGAAATAATCTCAAAGAGAATTTTTTTCTGATCTCGGATCCAAAGATTGGTTGATTTACAATTTTTTTCAATCCCATAATAAGCTTTCCATCCCCCATTTATCCTTTTCTCAATTCTATAATTTTAGTTGAGCTTGTGGTGAACATTGATTCCAATATACAAAAGTATCATATGTGATCTTATTGGATTTAATGATAATGACTTTTGTTTTGTCAGTATTAATAGTCATACCCATATTGGAGCAAAAATCCTTGAGTATTCTTAGTTGATGATATTATTCTTACGGTGAAGAGTCCCTATGACCTAGGTAAGCAACTCATAATCCTCAAGGACTTCTGCTCTAGTATGGGCATGACTGTGAACACTAACAAAACAAAGGTTGTGATAATTAAATAAAAAAAGATCACCTACAATAATGATGTATATGAAAACAATAGCTTGGAGGAAGTGTCTTCATCCAAATATCTTGGAATCAATATTCACGCCAAACTCAATTGGAACTATAACATTAAGAAAAGGATAAACAGAGGGTGGAAAGCTCCTCAATTTATCTATCCAACAAGGTTTCCCAAGACCTTGGACTCAAAGCTTCATTATACCTATTTTTAAAAGTGGGGATAAAAGCAATCTCTCTAATTATAGGACTATTATGATTAGCCTCATTTTAGCCAAGTTATACATAAGTATTTTGGAAAATAAGATCAATACATGGCTACAAATCAATGGAGAAAGAGTTAAGGTCGGGATGGTTTTATAGTCTATCGTTCAACTATAGACCACCTTGTTACGTTTAGGATCATTGCAGAGGAATGTCGTAATGAAAAAATCGATATCCTTTATTGTTTCATTGATTTAAGAAAAGCTTTTGACACTGTACCCGAGACTAACCTTTGGAATATGTTAGAAGAGCTTAAAGTCCCTTTCGAGTTAAGATCTATTGCAGTAAGGCTATATGAGAAAGATATTTCCATGTTTAGGAACACTAAGGGTTGGTTGGAAGAAATTAACTATAATATAGGAGCCAAGCAAGGTTTCCCCTTATCCCCTACCCTTTTCAACATCTATATTCATAAGTTAGAAGATTGTTTGGAGGATGCAGGTTGTATTGGTTTGACTCTTGCTAGTATAGTCATCATCCTTCTTCTTTATGATGATAATATTGTTCTTATGGTGAAGAGTCCCTATGACCTATGCAAGCAACTTATAATCCTCAAGGACTTCTGCTCTAGTATGGGCATGACTGTGAACACTGACAAAACAAAGGTTATGATATTTAAATTAAAAAAGATCACCTACGATACTTTTGTATATGAAAACAATAGCTTGGAGGAGGTGTATTCATATAAATATCTTGTTATCGATATTCACCACAAACTCAATTGGAACTATAACATTGAGAAAAGGATAAATTGAGGGTGGAAATCTTTTTATGGGTTTGAAAACAATTGTAAATCAACAGAACTTTGGCTTTGGGATAAGAAAAAATGTCTCATTCACACTCTCATCCCTCTGGTTATCTTATATGAATGTGAAGTTTGGGGTTTTGGTATCTCTAGAGAATCATGGAGAAAGATAGAACAGATCCAAAAGAATTTTATAACTTACAATCTCAAAATTAAGGGCAATACACCATATTCTATCCTCCTCATAGAATAAATACTTTCACCCATCGAGATCATTTCTATGATTATATATCTAACTTACAAGAATAAGATAAACAATATGGACAACAATAGGTTCCCCAAAATTGCTTCAAATTCTAGCCAAAACCACCACCGACTCAAGCAGGGATGGCATAAATATGCCAAATATTGGCTAAATAATTGGGGAATACAAGAAGAAGTCATCATGCAGAATACCGATAATATTACAAATATTATCACTTCCAAATTTAAGGAGAATATGTGGTGTGATAAAGAATTAGAGGATAAAATGAAACTAAGATACTACAAGGAGGTGGTCAACCATAAACTAAGTACCTCACTTTGGAGAAGTGAAAAGAAGAAAATAAACATTGCTAAAATGCGAACAAACTCTCAGGAGCTACATACTGAAATTGGGAGTTGGACAAATCCCAAAACACCGTGGGATGAAAGAATTTGCCATGGTTGTTGAACAATTCCCAAAATACCATGGGATGAAAGAGTATGCCATCTTTGTGACACTAAGACGGTTGAAGATGAAAAACACTTCCTTTTATATTTCCCTCCCTATTCCCAAAATAGATCCTAATTAAAAAAAAAAAGATCCAGTAGTGAATGTTAATCATCATCATCATCATCATTATTTTCATTTTCATTTTCACTACATTTAAAAATAAAACTAACATTTAAAAACAATATATAATCCAATTCTTTTTATTTTTATAATATTCAACAACAATAAATATCATCATCAATTTAAATATCATAATCAAAAAAATAATAATGGTCTATGTATTTTCATTTTCACTATATTTAAACAAAATAGAACATTTAAAAATATATATAATCCAATTCTTTTTATTTAATTTTTTAATATTACATACAATAAATATCATAATCCTAAAAATATTATAGTTTGACTCTTATACATGCCCATATCCTTAATTCAATCCCTTATACAACCGTTTATTGCACTTTTCATGAGCGACGTCTACATCATGACAAAGTCTAATGTAATCACTTTCACCTTCAAATCCTAATGTTTGTTTGCGCCAAGGCCAAAAATCCCATACAAAAACAACAAAAATATTGCATACATGTAAAAAGTTGTTTTTTGGGTTTCTTTTATTTTGGATAGACTCAAAGAATAATCCATTCCACATTTAGAGAACTGCCGTAGAACTTAAAACACCACTTCCATTGAAGAAGCTCTCCTTGCGAGTAGGGTAGGGTAGATTCCTCTTATATTTGTTGATGTTCTTTTATGTTTGTGAAGATGAAGGAATTTTAAATAATATTATTTTTTCATAAAGAAAAATTTTAATTTTTCTTCATAGTCCATACATAAAGTACTATATGTATGTAGTTTAAAAGCGTTATGATTTGGATTTTTTTTTTCCTGTTCAATCATTTCTGTTACTTACTAGACGTTTAGAAGAATTGCTGTGTAATCATATCTCAATTATTGAAATTACATTGTGATAAGGAATTTTGAGGATACTGATAAGGATTTTTGAGGATATAATATTAATAATGAAAAATTTCAAATTTTACAATATATATGAATAGATGAATTCATACGTTTAAAATACGCCAAATTAGAGGAATGATTGGAAAAAAATAACGTTATACTTCTCCTTTATAAATTTAAAACAAAATCACAACAAATTATTGATGATTGGACCAGGTGACTGCCTCTGCAAGCCGTTGCATACACAAAATTGGGCACTGTAACTTGGACGAACAGCAGCCATTTACAAGCATCAAAGCCGGGAGATATAAAAAGCTTAAACAATTCAAATATTAGAGGACGAGCAGGCATTACCATCACAAATATCGGCACTAACTATATGCCGTCAACAAAATCTACCAGGGCGAAATGAAAAACTAGAATTCAAATAATTAGACTGGGAGAATTTATTGGAGAGATTAATATTATCTCACTCTGGGTTATTGAAGCTCTTACGAGCAAGTATGACAGAATTGATAACTTCATCGGTGGGATGGACAACGGACAACACATCGAAGCCGGGCAGATCGTCCGCCTCCACCACGGGATAAAGGAACGCCCTCGCGCCGTGCGCGCTTCGAAGGAGGAGGACCGCCCCGGGGGCCATGTGCTGCCGGAGATGCTTCACCACACGGGCCTTATCGGCCCTCTCCATCCCCACTAGAGCCGCCAGGAACACAACGTCGTACTCCCGGAGCTCCGCCGTTACCTTCTCCACCTCCGCGTCGTGGAACGCCATTCGCTTCGCKAGCTCCGGGTGCGGGGCGATGAGGAGGCGCGCCATGGCATTAGCGGCAGGGTCGTAATCGTAGTTGTCGAAGCGGGCGGAGGGCAGGTGGTGCAGCGCCAGCACGATGGAAGTCAGCGGCAGCGGTCCGGAGCCGAGRAACGCCACTCGCTTCGGCGTGGCGACTCCGGCTACGCGGAGCGTCTCGAATTCCAGACGCGCCAGCTTCAGGTAGTTATTGTAGTAAGGGAATGCGCCGAGGTGGTGCAGGGGGAAGGGGTGGCGGCCCAGTCGGGTGGAGAAATGCTTCTCCAGCAGCCCCTCCGCCTCCGCGCAGAGACGGATGAGGCGGGACCGAATCTCCTGCTCCCCCTCGCTTAAATAGCGGACGTCGATATTGCTTGGCTGCGCGCACAGGTTCACCAACTCCGAGAAGAGGGTGTCGACATTTCTGGAGGGCTTGAGGCTTCCCAGCCGTGAAATTTCGCCGTAGAACTGAAAGATGCTCTCCACCAACACTTTGTACGAATCTTGATCGTTTCTCGCCATCTCTGAATGTCGACACTCCCTACACAAGCGTGCCTATTTATGCTACGTAACATGGATGAAATCGACACCATTCTTCCGTTGTTAAAACATGGAAAAAAAAATAGTTTCTCTCTTTGATAATTTCCAACGTACTCTGATGGTTTCATGTTTTTGGAGAATGTAGTGTGAACGGAATTTTGAACGCAGTCTGATGGAGAATGTTAAGTGTGAATG
>JASDQU010369172.1:0-11393 GCA_032191745.1 Picea mariana
AAAATGTTAATTATATCATGTTTAAATTATTTAATTTAAACATGATATTTTTAATTATAATTATTTTAATTTAATTTTACCTTAAGCCTAAACTATAAATAAAACCCTCCCCCTACCCTTCTAAAAGCACTTTGTATCATTTGCCTCTAGTGTGAGCGGATCATCTCTCCCTTGCTGTGGCTCTTGTCTTTTGCTGTTGGAGGTTGTCTAAGGTTGCCACGACCTTTTGCTGTCTACTGCTGGAGTGTCCTTTTGCTGCGGCCTACTTATTAGCTGTTGATTGGTTGTTGGTGTAGCTGCGGCTCCCTTTGAGGACTGTGCTGAGGTGCAACCTCTTTCTATCTGCTGCTGTGTGGGGTGTATGAGGTGCGGCCTCTCTTGTATGCTGCTGTGTGGGGTGCGGCCTCTCCTGATTACTGCTGTGTGGGGTGACTGTGGTACGACCCCTTCCAAATGACTGCTGCGATGTGACTGTGTGCTGCCCTCCCTTTTTGTTGTGGGGTGTTTGCTTTTGTGTTCAGACTGTGACCTTTTCCTTGGCTATTGGCCTTCCTGTGTAAGGGTTTTGTCCATAACAATTCTGTGTGAGGGTTTGCGTGTTTCACCCACTGTTTGTGTGAGGGTTTGACAGTGGGAAGTCTTTGTGGTCCTATCCCTTTGGTGGCAAGAAAGTTTCTTCATCTCTTGGAAAGAGATCCAACCTATATGATGGATCTATGAGCTGGACTTTGCCTGAGCATAATTACAAATGGTTTTGTATCTCTTGTGGTGGTTGTAACTTCTTCAGAGGTAAGGTTTCAGGACAAGGTAAGCAATCTACTAATCACTTTCAGATCTGAACTTTGTTTTGACTTCAACACTGTTTGATCTATATAGATTTGTGTGTCAACATTGACAGTTTTTAGATCTGAACTGTATATTGAGTTTACCTCTTGTTTCTATAATTGTGATTTACTGTTTATGATCAGTTTGTTTTAGATCTGTAGATCTGTATTAAGTCTAAGCATTATAGATCTGAACCACTGTCTTACTCTTTATCTATGTTATCAGAGCTCTTAGCTCTGTACACTGTTTAAGTAGTGGAGTTTTGATTTCTGAACATTAGATCTAGCTGTTATACTCACTGAAAAATTAAAAGATACTACTGTTATGCTTTACTGCCCTAATTCTAACAATTATTATTCTCTTTGGGTCGACTTCCCTTCTAGGGTTTTCACACATCTGTTTAATGGTTCTCTTACTTCCAGAATATTCTATTCTAAGTACAAAGGTTACACTTGGAGGTTAATGCCTCCCACAACTACCAAAACATCAACACTCCCTCTTAGCTAGGGAGGTATTAACTAAGATGTTCTTCATGTAGTGGCCTCAAACACATCCATCCATTTCGCATGGCATGGGCAAGACTCACATGGTCCTGCAAACCAGTCTACAAGTAGCATCACCATAGCCATGCAAGTTATCTCATGATCAAACAGATCATGTAACAAGTAGCATGGCCCAATAGGCCATCTCATGATCAAATAGATCATGTAACAAGTATCACCATCATAGCCACACATGCTCTGTTATATCACACATACAAACTATCTGATGGTCATGTCATAGTCATGCATCTGGGGTCTCATCATCCTTCTGAGATTTATGTCATAACGGGGCTTCAACTCACCAACTCACATATAATCTGGCATCTAGTTCATAAATAACTAGTAACTCGTCAGCTCACACAAAATCTGACACCTAGTTCATAAAGAGCTAGTAACTCGTCAACTCACACATAATCTGACATCACAAGAAGTTCTGTAACCACACACAACATGCATCCAGAGTAGTAACCAACATAAATCGAATCCCACTAGTTGGTACAACAGTCATGATGGGACTTTCTTCTCATCCACAATAACTAGGCACTAGATCTACAGTCATAAAAACAACCATCTCATGCAGAACTAGGTAACGAGGTGACTGAGTCTCATATGGAGTCACACAGAGATAATTCTCATATGAATAAGTCCTCAAGGGGCTAAGTCTCATGTGGGATCCCACAAGCTGCTCTCTCATATGAATAAGTCCCACTTGTTGGCACACTAGTATAACATGCGTACCAAACTATTTTACTGGAGTAGCAATATTTCAACGTACCATACTATTTCACTGGAGTAGCAATATCTCAACGTACCATGCTATTTCACTGGAGTAGCTATGCTTACCAGACTATTTCACTGGATTAGCAATATCTCAATGTACCAGACTATTTCACTGGAGTAGCTATGCGTACTAGAGTATTTCACTGGAGTAGCAATATCTCAATGTACCAGACTATTTCACTGGAGTAGCTATGCGTACCAGACTATTTCACTGGAGTACATGCGTACCAGACTATTTCACTGGAGTACATGCGTACCAGACTATTTCACTGGAATAGCAGACCTGCGTACTAGATTATTTCACTGGAGTAGTAGACGTCCAACACACTAGGTTGGCCCTCTAGTTGTCTTGGAGGCACGCTCTCCCCGAATGATATGCATGAAGCCTCCAACCACACAAACTGGTTGGGTCTCCACAGCTAGGAAAATATGCTCTCCCTGAAGGATTTGCGTACACATCATCCTGACTGGTGCCACAGTCAGTGCCCGGGCATGACAACCTGTTATCCACGCTATACCATGCTGCTATCTAGAGTCACATTTGTAACACATCATACCCTATCACAAGGGTGCGTCCTTAAGGACCACACCAAGCTTGTCCCTAAAGTACTCAAACTTCACCTTTGACAGAGGCTTGGTCAACACATCAACTACCTGCATCCGTAGCCACATACTTGAGCTTCACCGCTCCTCTCTGCACCATATCCCTGATATAGTGATACCTGATCTCGATATGCTTCGACTTGTCATGAACCACTGGGTTCTCCGACAACTTCACATAGCTCTGGTTGTCGCACCAAATGCAAGTCACCTCTAACTCAAGATCAAACACACCAACTAGCAACTTTCGAAGCCACACTGCTTCACTGCTAGCTGAAAACACTATTATGTACTCTGCCTCTGCTAGTTGAACACGCTATTATGTACTCTGCCTCAGCCGTACTGAGCGCTACACTGAACTACTTTTTGCTGAACCATGAGATCATACCCTATCCCAGATTGAAACAACATCCATATGTACTCTTCCAGTCTGCAACACTATCGACCCAATCTAAATCTATGTACCCATGCAGTCTAATCTCACAATCCGCATCATACCTGAGTCCATAATCTATTGTACTCTTCAGTTATCTCAACACATGTTTTGCCGCAACCAAGTGAACACGTCTTGGCTCAACCAGATACTGACTCAATGTGTTCACCGCAAAACATATATCCGATCTCATGTTCGTCAGGTACATCAATGAACCAACCAACTGTCTATACATGGTGGCGTCCACTGTCTCTGAAGAAGTATCACACACCAACTTCAGATTCGTCACCATCGGGGTAGGCATGGCCTTGCAATCCATCATCCCAAATCTCTTCAGGATCTCCACTACATACTTTCCTTGATTAAGGAAAATCCCATCTGGTTTCTGCCATACCTCCATACCCAAAAAGTAATGCATTATACCCAGGTCCTTCATCTCAAACTCTGAAGCAAGTGTCTTCTTACATCCATCAATGAGCTTCTCAACACCTATTAGAAATAGGTCATCCATATATAACAGTAATATCATTGGTCCACCATCCACAACCTTGTAGTAAAGGTTGGAATCTGCTTTACTCTTGGTAAAGCCCAAGCTCCTTAGGAAACCGTCTGATTTGGCATATCATGCCCTGGGTGCCTGCTTAAGCCCGTACAAAGTTTTCTTCAATCTGTAGACATGAGACTCCTTCTCATGTACCTTGTGGCTTCTCTGTGTACACTTCTTCTGACTACTGGAGCAAGTATCTCGTCATAATCTTCTCCCTCTTGCTGGGAGAATCCTCTGGCCACAAATCAGGCTTTGTACATCTCTATGTTGCCATCAACAACATGTTTGATCTTGGAAGTTACCACTGACTTCCCTTCTGGTCTTGGAACCAAGGAAAAATCCATATCCCAGTCCTTTCGATTGACTTCCTCTGTTATTGAAACAAGGGAATCTTCCTAGGAGGTCTCATATCTCCTCGAAGCCTCTGAAGCTTCGATCTAGTCTCCTCAACTCATGGCATCTGTCTGTCAGTCCTGGAAGACGTCTCTCTCTCCCATCCGAATTTGAGGAAGAATACTTTTTGAATGAAAGTCTCTAAGCCACTAACTCTCTGAGATCAGGCTCACTTTGAGTCTCCATGCTCCCTCCGAAGCTTGACTCCCTCTGATTCTATATAATCTTCGGAGCCATATGCTCCCTTTGTGTGTAATGATTTCCTCTGAAGTCTCCTATGAATGGTCCTGGGGAGGTTGCTCCTCCCTACCGGAGCATGAGGGCTGACTCCCTTTGAACTCTAGCTCCTTCTGAGCTAGTACTTGGTGGGGTCTCCTGCATCACCACTAGTGGAGCCATCCGCTCCTCATGATATGGCTCATTAATGCTATATATCTTTGCATCCTGCAAAGTGTCATGGGACCATGCTAGTCTCTTTCGGGTTACTGCAACGATTCTGGGTAGGCCCTTCTGGCTCTACTAATTGTTCCTGATGATCTAAAGAGTGATCAATTGAACTAGAGGGATTTGTTCGATCATCTTTGGAGCCTTCTGCTCTTTACTATCAATCTCCATATGAGATACTTCGTATCTCGCAAAAGTACCTTTCTTCATCCTCTTTCTCTTCGGTACATGGATGTATGCGGTCGTGTATACAACTTCTTATTTGGATAGTCTGCTCCATGTCTCAAACTAGAGACCATCTAATATGTTGCCTACTGCAAGCGTCACTATAGCTTCCCTCAGAGTTATCACCTGTGACCTGCCCGGAACAAGACCAACAACGAAGGAAAACAATAGGCAAGAATAATACTCTTATAATAATAAAAACAATAACGAGAATAATCGTTACAATAGCTCCTTCTCAGAGCTATCACTTTTGACCTGCCTGGAAGCAAAACGAGAAATATCTCATAGAGGAGATGTTAGTTAATCTTGCAAACAAGTACAATAAGCATTTATATCAATAGTACTCACATGCTACCAAGTAATCATTGTATCAAGCAGTAATAAAACCTTTCAAAGATTGCTTTCACAACTATAGTGTTTACTTGTAATGTAGCAATTATCAAACTTGATATGTGCAAATTGGAAACTTATCAATTTCATCAATCAAACCTGGAACTTGGAGTCTTATCTACAAGAACGAGTGTTGTTTCTTTTCTTCCAAGTCTCCTTCACTCAAGATGACAAGTATTCTCTCCAACCTGTACCCTGTACTAAGACAATATGCTTTCTTGACAAAAATCCGAGTTAGGGAATATAATGCAAGTAAACTCGAAAATCTCAACCTTAATCATTCTAATACTTTGACTAGACTTAGCTTATAACTTTAACTTTGACCAAAGGTTAGTATGATAATCATAACTTCAATACATCAAAATACAACCAGATGTTCATAAGAATCACATTAATGCCATAACAACTAGAGGCATATCAAAATAATCAAACCTAGAGTGCGTTGTTCCTTTGAATGTGCTGGATTTGAGATCCATCTGGATCTACGATTTTTGCTTGAACAAAAGATCCCTTCCCCTGAAAACACCCTCAAGATAATGATACCATTTAAACATATACAAGTACATACCTCTGGCAGGAGTGGCAAACAACGACAAGCAACGACGAATCCTTAAACTTCAAAGTGCTCCAACTTGCAGTCTGAAGGTAGCTGGAGATGCCCAAGGGTAGGGTGCACTAGGACAACTAAACGTTAGGCCCAACACTTCACAAAAACTTTCACTGCAATTGGTGTGAAGCAACTGGCACAAAGCAACTGTCATGAAGCAACTGACACTGCAAATGGCACGAAGCAACTGACACTGCAACTGTAACTGGTACTGCAGACCTAGGGTTTTATGAGAAAACCCTAATTTCTCAACTTTAGAAAATTGCAGATCTGATCCGGGGAAAAGATGTGCCCTACTAAGGCGACCTTCTTGGTGGGTTCAATAAGTGCTTAACGAGCTTGACAAGGGGGGAAATTGAGGATCTTCCTTCCAGTGGTTAGATTGTTACGAAGGAAACTAGCTCTGATCCCATGTTAAAATTTTGGTATGCTCGTTTAACCATAGACAATGTCACATCATTGCCACCCAACCATAGGCATTCACTATGCCACCCTTGAGTACACTAACCTTTTCTTAGATAGAATGATTTTGACAAGTCCACACTAGAACCAACAAATGAACCCTAACCAGAAACACCACTACGGCAACAACACAATACCAAGAGAACGTACCTCTACTAATAGAAGCGTACCTTTACAAAGAGAAGCACACAAGAGAGATACCAGAAAGACTGAGATTACACCACGACAACTGCTGCACCACCCTCTCCAAACTTGCGCCTCCTTCTACTGCAACTGTCGCTGTTGCTCTTCAAACTTGTGCCCTCCTGCTAAGTGAAAGTATGTACAAATGAAGAGCGCCTAGCCTCTTTATACTAGTCTGCCAAGGTGTCTTTTCATGTGGGGCCGACCTCACTTTCTGGAGCCTTTTAATACTTTATTATTATTCTCTTTGGGCCGACTTCTCTTCTAGGGTTTTCACACATTTGTTTAATGGTTCTCTTACTTTCAGAATATTCTATTCTAAGTACAAAGGTTATAGTTGGGGGTTAATACCTCCCGCAACTACCAAAACATTAACACTATACTCCCCTATAAAGTACCCCATTTTGGAAACAACTTCATCATTCATGGAAAAATAGTCCCTTGCCTCTTCCTTATCTCGAAAGGCCTAGGAAAACGATTGGACATCGAGGAGAACACATGACAAGGTGCATATAAAGTTCCTTTGAAGAATGAGCTAAGCATTGAACAATTGAATACCTTGTTGCAAGTTAAGGCTTAATAGAGCTCTCTTCCTATCTATGAGCTAATAGAGGAGGATGTATTGACATTGAAACTCTCTTTCGGTTGGGTAAGAAGAGCACATGGCACCAAAAGTCTTATAGGATGATATACGAATTCTAGGACAATTGGTCATAGCAATCCACGCCCCATGAACAAGATCTTCCTTATCCTCACAATAGGGCTTGAAGTGAAAGGATCATCATACCACCTCCACTCATGGAAACTATGAAGAAGTATACACAACTCCAACTTTGACGTTGTTTCTCCACAAATTGGAAGCTGGGGGAAGCATGATAGGCACTGTGAAAATATTTCTCGTTGGAGGTTGGCTCATAAAGTTTTATTTCGTGAATACATGGCCTAAAGATGGAGGGATTGGGGGCAAGTAGTTTGCCTTGTTTGTGGGGAATATAAAGATGACATTGAACATATTTTTGGGGTGTGCAGTTGGGCCCAAATGTGATGGTATAAACGACTCAAAGCTTTCAATATAACAATTTGGGTAACACATTTTTTTGATAGAATTTGAACTATGGTGAATTATTATGCTCCCAAATCTGCACAAAGTTGAATAAAAGGATGGGAAGGGTCAAGCAAGTTAAGAGCCTAATCTAGCTATTTTGTAAGCAAAGCTACCATAACCGGTTGAGTCAAACCGACTTGGTCAATTTGATTGGGTTTTTGGCTAAACTGGTCTGAATCGATCGCTGGCTTCGCTAGAGATCAAGTAAGCAACTAACTTGGTCTCCCTTGGTTGAGTCAAACTAAAATTGATCACTTGGATAAGATAATGATGGCTTGACTAAATTTGATAGGTTGATTGGTTACCCATTGGTGAACCCAGTTAGCCTAAAATGTACAAATAAAAGAAGAAAAACAAATAAAAATCCACCTAACCCCCTAAAACCACAAACCAAGCCTTATAGACCCCCTTCCCTCTTTTTGCTTCACACACTTATCATTGTGAGCATTTGAAGAACTTGAAGCTATAGCATTCAAGGGTTATTCAAGTGAACTGAGAGCTGATTTAGAGTTGAGTTGGGGATGATTTCAGTGGAGAATTTATATGCATATATTGTCTACCCATTTGCTATGAAATTGAAGGACATCGTGTAATGTCTCAATTTCGACCGTATGGAATAATTTGAATTTATCATGTTTAAATGTTTTGGCATATATATTTTTATTACTATGCCTTGTTCACTTCATGAGGTAGGCATGCTATGGTGATTTTGAATACTTGTAAATATTGTTATTTTGTGGTTAACAAAAGAACCAAGACTGATTGAGCATGAACAACTCAAGGGGCAATGATATCACAAGAGGGGAAATGTGAGGGGGTCTAAAAGAATTTTTACCTGCCTAAAATCCTATGTCTCTTTTTTCTACCCATCTCACCATTATTGTAACCTTCACTCTTTTATGATATTGAATCTAGCCTATAGTTTAAATTTGAGACAAGAGAAGTGGATGAAACCAACTCCTAGATCTAGGTAGTCACCTCCCACATTCTAGGAAATTTGTCCCCCACATAATTTAAACAAAAAAAGTTGGTTTATGATTTTCTTATAAAAATTCCAACTCTAGATGACTGATGTCCTCGTGATCTCAATTTAACAAGTAAATTGTTGAATTTTAATTAACACAAAAATTAAATTTTAGACCATAGCATCAATCACACAATAGCTGGAAATCAAATAGTGGAAGCATAAAACAATTTCACACATACATAGATAATTTCTCTTTCAAATCAACTTTTCATTCCTTCGAAAAAACTTACAAGGAAACCTCCACAATTTGCTAAAATCTAGTGGTTGCACGGTCAACAAATCACCTTGAATTGAGCTCTACGACCCATTGTACGACTTTGTTTGTACGACTGTAGGGCATGTCCATACGACTATATGGAACTGTATGGATCCATACGGCTGCAAAAGTCTATATTGTATGACCTTTGTCTACTGTTTGGATTTGCCTTTGCTTGAATCCCTACTCTCTCTCTCTCTCTCAATCTGCCCAATTGCTCGATTCTATCTAAACCCTCTAGCTTGACCTATTTTTATACTTTTAGTTGAGACCAAAACCCTAGTCTATTTTTGAGATTACTCCTAGTCTAAGTCATGCATGTATGAAATACACTTTTTAGACTCAATAGCTAAATATAAGACTTTTCAATTTTTAACTACAATGAATTACAAAATAGAATTACTATTTGAAATATATCGAACTACTTCTCGCACATTCATACTGACCTTGTGTAGAAGTTTCTGTTCGAGCAATATTTCTCAAAACTTGCCATCTTTTATTCATGCAAAGAGAGGAAATTCGAATAGGAGAAGAGCGTCGTTCTTTGGAGAGGATAGAAGAGAGAAAAACAAAGTTTTAGCTTGGAAAAAGAAGGTTGCCAATGGGATTGAGTAGCCCATGAAAGGAGGCCATTAAAACCCTAAGAAGAGGAGGAAGGGAAAAAACCATAGAGAAGATGAAATAGATGATTTACAACAACAAAAAAGCCAAATTGACTAGAGGGACATCCTTACAATTCTCAAAGAAAGCTAATCATAAATTGCTCAAGAACTAAGAATATTTTTTGCTAAAGTTAAATTTGTAAATGGACAACTGTTTGGATTTTTCTATACCCACATTGAATAACACCAAAGGGGAGAACTTCCGAGGACTTGTTGAGCAGAGAAGGAAGAACCCTCCCTATGTTGTGTGGCGCAGGTTTTGTGAATGGCAAAGCTGGTTTGATTAAAGAACTGCGTAGTAGGTTGTTTGGTTGATCTTTCATGCTTTTTGGGATTGAATTAACAACTTGAGAGAATCCCGAGTTTGTCTCATTTGCCCTGGTCGTCTCACAGCTTGGCTAGGTCCATAGAGCACTTGCTGGAAAATTACTCTGTCCAAATCAATTGCTTGGTATTTAGTCTTTGCAAAAGATAAATATATTCCTCTTTGATTAAGATCTCAATCATGATGAAATGTACATGTATATTAGCATTGTTTATTTTGAGTTGATGCCATGGAAATTCTATAGATTTTTGTAAGTGAATGGCTGTAGTTATAATTGATTAAATTGCAAAATATGTATGATAATACATTGATAAACCTCATGCATGCAAATTGTTTGTAGAAATGCATTAAAAACTGGTTTCATATTTTTAGTGCAATGATGTTATATAACGTCGAATAAGTAGCAAATTTGGAGTGGAGTTAGC
Source organism: Picea mariana (assembly GCA_032191745.1). Lineage (NCBI taxonomy): Eukaryota > Viridiplantae > Streptophyta > Pinopsida > Pinales > Pinaceae > Picea > Picea mariana. The sequence continues at coordinate 10,232 of JASDQU010369172.1, forward strand.
TATCACATATCCCCAAGTTCTCACCAAAAATCAGCTTTAGATTTTCTTTTATGACCCCTAAAAACACAAATTGGTTGTAAATGAAATTCTACTATAACTTGACCATACAATGTATGTTGGCATTCAAATTTTAACAAGTAGCTAACATCAATATCCAAATGCTCACCAAATTTTAGAGTTATATTCATCTACTTCATTCCCCAAAAGGTGAAAATACAGTTAGATCAAGAAGGGTTACTCAAAATCCCCCATACCTTAGACAATTTGTGCTTCTTGTGTATGGAAAGTTTTGGTATTTGATGTGAAAGTTTTTAAGGGGTTGAATGAAATGGTTATCTTGTTATGGATTGGTGTGAACCATATTTATTCTTACATTGGCCTCTTTCAAGGAGGAGGCTAGATTCCCCATACCCTAAAATCATACGAACATTATGCATAGATTATTGTGTAATTATTATAAATGATTTTGAAGATTGATGTAAGGTATTTACCTTCGTATGATGGACTGTATCATGTTTTGGCCTCAAGAATGTGAATAATGAGGCAATAGATCTATTTCCTTATGTTTAATATGACCACAAGGATAATGGAATCACACTTCTAATCAAGGGAGAAGGTGTTGTATGCATGTGCTTAATGACCTTAACCCTAAACCCTGAGATTGTCCTCCTTTAGAGAGAACAAGACCTCCATCTAAGAGATTCTAGGGAATTGATGAGTTGAGATGATTGATGAACATCTGAAATATAGTTAGTATGTGAATCATATGCTTATGCTTATTGTAATTTTGTTATACTATCTATGCTTAAGTGTCACCATCTTGAAAAGGTATTATGTGGAAAATTGTTAAGTGCCAATTCTAATTATATTGAGATCTTCAACTTGATTTTGTTTTGTAAACATATTACTATCTAGGCCTTTCATTTAAAGATGCAAAGCTTGATGTTATGTTCACTGGTGTAATGCCAAACTCTATCATAGTAATTGAGAAGAGTTTCTATGTTGTATTTTGATTTACATACCTTTTCTATCTATGAAATGTTAGGCCAATAGACCCTACTTTTGACATTAGGAATGAAGGTACGTTTCACATTGGTTGGTGACATTGGTGTTGTTCTTAGACCTTTAGTGGCAATGACCTAAGAGGATAGTACCCATACAA
>JASDQU010369175.1:0-11452 GCA_032191745.1 Picea mariana
GCTCTTCTGTCCAACTTGTCCCAATCTTCCTTCGACATACCAGTAACTGGTGTACTAGTAGTTTGTGTACTGGTAGGAGGTGTACCGGTAGCCTATGTGCTTGTAGATGGTGTACCAGTAGGCTGTGTACCAGGATCCACAACAATCCATTGTTCTTTGTCTACAAGAAGGTCCTCCATCTTGAGCTTCCATAGCTCAAAGTTTTTACCATTGAACTTCTCTATCTCGATTCTAGATGAGCTCACCATTCCTCTTACTTTACTCGAATCTCCTTTGCAAAATCTCCCACTGAACCCAGGTTTATCACAGACCCAAGATAAACTTGATCTATCAAGACCGAGCCAAACCCTCAGCAACAAAGGCATCCCTCTGAAGCCAAAAACGTGCTCTGATACCACATGTAAGTTTTAAACCTATGAAGTAAAGCAATGCATATATATTCTTAAGCAATACAGAAATTAATCNGGAAACCCTCAACCGGGAAAACCTTTCTTTTTCATTATATCAAATTTCACCATTCGCCATACAATATATACAATGTTTTAGGTATTCCGTAGATACCAAAACCCTAATCCCTTATTCCGGGATTAATTTACAAATCAGCTAAAAATAGCAAAAACCGCCCAAAAAAAAATTTCAGGGCGTTGCCCCGAACACTACACGTAACCAGGGGGGGGCATACCTGCCCCCCCCTGGGACCCCCCTACGAAAGCGCCTGGCGCACACGGAAAATCCCTAGGTGAAGGGATCATCAGACACAGTCGTCGTATCTGACGCACCCACACACACACACATGCAAAGAATATAACACATACCCAACACCTAGGTCTTCTCTATAGATGATCAACTGTGCTTTAAAAAATGAGTAGGGGTAAGATTAAATATGTTAAGGTCGAATTCTTTGAAAATACAGAGGACAGGTTTAAAGCAGTGCTGGAATAGAGGGTCCACAACGAAGTTCGTAGTGCCCTGCTGCCAGTTCGTAGTGCTACGAACAAATGACGTGAACAAGTCAAACTTGAGAAGGAAGAAAAATAGAGGATGTCAAAAGATAGTCAGGTTGCAAAAGCATAGTTTAAGAACATCTCTTGAGATAATTTCACAATGATAGAAATTCAATGACAGCTCGCAGTGCCAAAGGGAACAAACAACCAAAACCCCTTTAGCTACCTTCAAACATGGTGAAAACTCGCATGGAGTACCTGGTGGTTCTGAATTTGATGGTGGTGTATTTGAAGTTGCACAATGGTGTGTGCAAGTAGTCCAACCTCCAACTAGTATTCTTCAGCCAGTTCACAATGCTGAGTTCGTAGCGCCTGTTTATAGCACCAAGTTCACAACACCGAGCTCAGATATGGTTTGCACACTTGGAGAAAACAGTTAAAAGCCTTTATGACATAATCCCCGGACATTGGTTTAAAATATCATCTCTGAAAACAAGGAGATATTCATTGACATGATCCATAAATGAACTGATGGCAATGAATGCATGGTGTATCTTTGAATGTGCTGCGAACTCTCCTAGTGAGTTGACAACATACATATCAAAACTGATTTGACATCTAAACGGGTAAAGGTGACAAAAGGAGGGGTCTATGTACAATATTGAGGAGGTGACATGTCAGGGTGATGATGGAGAAGTTGAAATATGTGACTCATGAAGGCTTTATCCGACTTTTTATGCTAGAAAGGAATAACCCAATGACTCTAGGCCAATGCCAAAACTAACCTTAGCTTATTTACATCAAAAATTGAAAAATGAATATAGAAAAGGGACATAAAAAACTTAAAACTTAATGAAAACCTATGACTCAAAATAAAAAATAAAATGATTTTTGACCCTTGCAATTCTATGTGATAACATGAGTCATATGAGTGATATATCAACAACCTCGTCTAGCCATGTTGGGGGAAAGAAACCAACCACTGCTAGTCATGCTGGGGGCATTGATTTTATTGAGAAATCTAGACAGATAGGACGTAAGCCTAAGTTCTCTTGTAAGCATTGAAAATGAGATCACCTTACTTATTTGTGTCTTGCTATTGTTGTGGTATGAAGAGTGTGGTCCTTGAATGATGGCCCTTCTAGTTCTAAGTCATATTCAGTTTCCCAACAATCCAATCAATCTTTGGTTGATTAAGCGGTCGTACCAATTCAATATTTGGCCGAAACCACTATTGTTTTGGGGGGTGATGCATCTCTTGAAAATGTTGTATCACACCCTATTCAACTAGAAGTTGAGGAAGTGGTCATGCCGATGCAATCTTCAGTTGATCCCACTCTTCTCTTGGAGAGTGACAAGTCTAAGGAAGTGACATCGTCGATGCAATCTTCAGCTAATCCCACTCTTCTTCTGGGGAGTGATGTTCCTTTCAACCATGTCCTTAGCATTTCCAATTCAGTACCTTCTGAACTAGGGGGCATTCCACTCTCACCGAGTATGCTCCCTCCAAGTCCTAGGATGGTTTTCTTTGATTGGAATGATCTTGTAGAGCCTCTCCTTCCTTCTTTTTCACCCTTCCAGATAATGGTTGGAGTTAATAAAATAAATGTTCATCGTTGTATTGTAGATGAAGGATCCTCTGCAAGTATTTTATCCTCCTCGGCTTGGAAAGATTTGGGTTCTCCCAAGATTGTGTCAGTTACCAGTGAGTTGTTGGCTTTCGACAAAAGACCTAGTGAATGGTTGGGGATTCTTCCTCGGTTTCCTATCACGTTAGGTGGGGAGACTGTTGTAGTCGATATGTTAGTGGTTCCAGGCCCTTTAGACTTTAATATGCTTCTTGGGCATGATTATGTGTATGTTATGAAGGTTGTGTTGTCTATGTTATTTCGTGTGATGTATTTCCCTTACAACGGATGCATTTTCACTATTGATCAACTTTCATTTGATAATCACCATCCTAGTTCGACTTCAGCTCAATGTTCTCCTTTTTGCGTTTCTAGTGTTCAAGTGGAGTCTTCCTTACCAAGAGTGAATTATGTGGTGTCTTATCCTCGACATGGATGATTTTAGGGGCTAAATTTTGTTAATGGGCTAATTTTCCATGGTTTTTCCAAAAATGAGATTCGCTATTTTAAAAATGATTCGCCCAAATTCTATAGGATAAAATTATTTTACCTTAAAAATCGCCAAAATTTTATAAAAACTATATAAAATCCTTAGAAATTTGAATATTTTTACAAAAATATCGCCAAACATTTATAGTTGGCACCTGAAGGATTAGTAAGATTTGCCAAGGTTTCTACATTTTAAAATAAATTTCCATCCTTAAAATCATCTCTGATCCTCGATGTTCAATTGCTTCTCAGAAAGGATCTTTACCCTCTCAAGACAAGGTCTCGACAATTGATCATTTTTTTTATCCAAGGGGGGGCATGTAAGCCTTTGATTTACCCTCTTGGCCCGAGTAGTATGGAGTTTCCTTTTGAGTTTTATCTTGTTGTTTGTAAGATCTAGAGTCCTAGTATGTGTGAGTTGTTGAGCCTCGGTTTCATGGATGTTGCATTTCCTTCTGATGAGGCCATCCTTGAAGCTGTGTTTATGGATCGTCGACCTAGACTTGTACTGGAAGTTTTACAGTTTGATTACCAAAGAAGCCCTTGGCATGAGCGTAGAAATGTGATCTACCTAGATAACTACTATGCAAAAGCCGCAAGGCTGTGTGGTCCTCTGTACATTTTGTATTTGTAGGGTTTCTTGTTTTCAGGTTCCATATTCATTAGCATGTGTTTTTATCATAGGTTTTTATACTGAACTTATTAACTTATGGGTAAGTGTTTTGGTCTTATATAAAGGATTTTGGAGACATTTTTTCTTTGGTACCGTTTTCGTCGATCCGTTCTGACAGGTAATGACCTCGAAACTGGCATATAGGGTAGTATTTTCCCTTCATTTATTTTTTGATTATTTGTTTCATGTGTCATTTTTCCTTAGGATCGACCCCATTGAAGTGCGAGACAGAAATTTCCATGTTGCTTTATAAGTGTCTTAGGTGGTAGAGCCTTGCTGTCCATGGATTCCCTAGGTAGATCCTTGTGTTGCATTTTATCGTCCATGCTGTGAGTTTCCTATGGGTTTTGGAGTCCATTTTTAGCCCCATCATGACTATGGTTGTAAGCCTCATTTCTCTTCTCAAATGAATTTTCTTGATTCAACCCTTGGGACTCCCCTAGAGCATGGTTTATTTCCTTTCATATCATTTAAAATATGAAAGAGAAATCTAGCGAGAGATTATTTATCCTTTTTGGCTTCTCTTAGATTACATACGAAAAGGAGCCCCCTTGGAGTTTCCTTTACGCTCTTTTTAGACTCCCTAAAATTGAAAAGATATTCGAGCAATCTTGTTTCCCTTCACACTCGTCAAACTAAAATTTTAAGGCACATCTATCCGGCGATATTTTACCCCTTTCCAGATGGCTAATTGACGAAAAAGGTATGCCCTAGGAGCTACGATTTGCTAGGAGAGTTTTCTCATGTATACGTTTACCCATTTTTTAGGCCCGAGGAACTAAAATTACAAAAAGGGGTCATTCTGCTTGGTTTTGGTTTATCTCTTTTTTGGTCCTTGGAGATTACTTACAAAAAAGGACACCCCTGGAGTCTTCTTTAAGGAATTTTCAGACTCCCAAAACAAGAAAATCGTCGAGTGATCTTGTTTCTTTCACACTCGTTAATAGGTCGTGAAAGATCATATATTTGGCATAAGCTTAACCCTTTTTCTGGCCAATAGATTATCTAGGAAAAAGGCATACCTTGGGGGATACGTCTCGCCGAGCGATTTTTATCAGGTATTAGTTTATCCCTTTTTCGGGAATGGGAAACTAAATTTATGAAAAAAGGAACTATAGTTCTCCTTGGTATAAGTTTAAACCTTTTCCAAACCTCAGAGACTCAAATTACGAAAAAAGGTGCACCTCGGGAGATTCGTCTCACCGGGAGAGTATTTCCAGGTATTGTTTTATCCTTTTTCGGGCTTAGGGATATAACTATACGAAAAAGAACATTTTGGAGTCCGCTTTTAATGTTTTTCAGACTCTCTAAACATGGAAAATCACTGAGCTTACCTTCTCTGGGCTCGTAAAACTTTACATGGAAGGAGTCTCATTGTGTCATTCCGTCATTGCAGCGCATGTCTCATCCTTGCGTTGTTGGCCTAATGTCGGCCTCATGTTGCTAATACTGAACCTTTAGAGCATTCCTAGGTGCAAGCCTTGTAGTATTTTTGCCTTTGCAATCTGACACCTTGACCCATGGAGGATTTTTTCTCAGTGCCCTTATCTTGAACATGTATCCTTGCACTGACCATCAGTATGTTCCATGCACTTGGAACCAGTTTGCTTGTCCATGACACTCATTCCTCCTTTTTAACGTAGAATTATTTTATTCTTTTCAAGCTCATTAAATATGTGAAAAAGACAAAAAAATCAAATATTCCAAAAAGATGGGACGGGGAAACATTCTCTTTTGTTGGCAACAATCTAGTCACCCTTGGACAAAGCACATACTTCATTTTTTTCTGCAAGCATTGGGATCTATTCTGGCCTAAGGAAGTTGTTCTTATTACATAGAGTTGTGTCCTCCTCCATTTGGTTACTCTTCCAAACACATGGAGAGTTTGTGGTGCCTCTTGTGCCACAAACTTATGTCAATATCATGCTACCTGAGTCTTTTCATCTATCATTCTCTTTTCCAAGGGGAAGTCTTGCAACCTGAGTCGACCATTCTATGATAAGTCTCTTGAACTTAATGAGTCAGCCATCCCGAGTGTCCTGTCAAGTTCACATTCAGAATCAATGAAGTCTGGTGCCTGATGATTGAGGTCCTCTAGTCTTTCCATGAAAACATGTCGAAGACCTCAGAGTAGTGAGTTTTACGCTAATATTATACTCCTACCTGATTTTTGAAGATATTGAAGCTATTTCTCGAGTCATGAAGTTATCATCTTCAACCGTGAAAGGCATTAATGCCTCCTGAAGATTCCTATGACATTGTATATCTTTTGTTGATTTTGAGATGTAGATCCGTTGTGTATTGTTCGCGACTACACTTTATATTGGCATACACATTGGTCATGTAGCCATGATTACTATATATATGACATGGATCTACAATGTACTTGATTGGCATCCATGCTAAGCATGTCTCGAGCATGGGAATGCTCTCCTCGGTAATTGTTATTATCTTATTGCAGATGATGCGCTCATAGATACTCACTTGGGTTTACTCGACTCTAGTGCTTTCCTGCTTTATTAAATATGTTGTAATGTATTCCAACAATCAATTTCTCTTCTAACCTCACACATTAGGGGGCATTTTTTATAACTCAAAATTCCACTACTATGCATTTATGATGTTGGCCTACTCATTCATACATTTGCCAACCCTTTTTGATGGGGTTCTTCTCAAAAAATAATTTTTTGTATGGTATACACGCCCTGTTTCATATGAAGAGCGTGTACACACACTAGCTCCATGCCTAAAATCCCACGTACATATGCTAGCTGCATAACTAAAAGCACACGTGTACTCTAAAAAGTTGCAAAAAAATATAAAATATGCGCTTTTCGGCGGAGTTTATGGGCTATCTTAGGTTTTGCAACCATTTTACCTCCTATAGCCCTTGTGGAAATGAATTAACCATCATTTTCTCATATTAAAAGGTCCCTAGGGGGGTCATTGGGATATATCAAACTAGAGGCAAGAGAACTCTGCCAAATTTTCTCCCTTGTATTCCAAGCCTTCTTGCATTTTGTTTTGAGTTTCATCCTCAACATTCCCTTCCATCCATCCTCTTTATACCATCCATCATTTTCCCCTTATATTGGCATGTTGGTGGTGAGGATAGTATTGGGAATAGTGCACTTGGAGACAAAGTAGAGAAACCCAGGAAAGCTTCGTGGAGCGGCGCGAACAAAATTCAGGTTGTAACTTCCAAATTTTTTATTAATAAAAGAGAAACGTTCTTGTCCTAGATATTTATGTCTATGTGTTTGTGATTATGAATGTTTTCATGAATAACTAAATCTTTAGATAATCTTGATAATTAAGCATATGATGTCATAGTTTTTTCTGTAGCATTGTTTCATGCCAGCTTTGGGAGGAGGCCTGCAGTCTTGGAACTAACAACAATAAGGAGGGATCGACAACAACCGTAAGGACTTAAGGTACACATTTCTATATTATTTATCTTCCCTTAATTATCGTAAGGTTGTGTTTTTTTGGGGGTATAATAGAAGATTTTCTGTCTTTTAAGGTGTCAAGGCTCTGCCTAGTCGCTAGACCCAGATTAGGGGGATTTTCCCCATAGCACTAGGTGACTAAATTAAAATGCACATCCAAGCTTCCCCGTAGCTCCAAAAGTTGTTTTATAAATTTTAATTAGATGGAGTTACATAAATGTTAAATTTACCTATGCATATAAAGTTCAATTGAAGAACAAGAGAGGTTTCTTTCATGCACCTAGAATTAGGATTTCATGTAAATTTGAAGGGAAAAATGTCCCAGCCTCAAATGCATGCCCTAGTCTCTGATTTGAGCTAACTTTGGTGGTTTATCTTGCATAAGTTATAGTTTTTGATTTCACACATGTCTATAAACTTATATTGGCATTTTCAGATATAAATGTACCTGGTGTGCATAGAGGATAGAAATTGCATTGTAAAACCAAAGTACCAAATTGGTAAAGTTGGCTATATTAACCAAAGTATCGATATGTATAACCTGTTTTTACAATTAGTAGTGCATTTACACTCCAAAAAGGATGATTTCTATGTACAAAGATTCATGGAATTTTGATGAATCAGAGGATGGTGGGCTAGGAGATAAACCAAGGTCATTTTTCATTAAGAGTCATAAAAGACTCTTCTATACAAAAATAGGTAAGAGATGCATAATAAAACCTTGGAAATGCAAAAATTGTTTGTAAAAAGTAACTCAACATTGTATTATACCTTAGATTTGAGTTGTGCAAGTTGTTGGGCATGTGATTTATCATAGTGGACCTGCTTATGTTGTTTATTTTGCAATTGCAAGTTTAAGAAGGGTGGATGTGAAAAAGAGACAAAGTTTTCCTTGTAATTTGCAAGGTATAAACTGTACTAGGTGACTAAATGAAAATGCACGCCCAAGCTTCGATGTAGCTGCAAAAGTTGTTTTATAATTTTCAATTAGATGGAGTTACATAAATGGTAAATTTACCTATGCATCTAAATTTCAATTGAAGAACACGAGAGGTTGCTTTCATGCACCTAGAATTGGGATTTCATGTAAATTTGAAGGGAAAACTACCTCATCCTCAAATGCATGCCGTAGTCTCCAATTTGAGCCAACTTTGGTGGTTCAACTTGCATAAGTTGTATTTGTGATTTTACACTTGTCTATAAACTTGTATTGACTTTTTGAGACATAAACCTACCTGGTGTGCATAAAGGATAGAAAATGCATTGTAAAACCAAAGTTCCAAATTGGTAAAGTTGTATAGATTAAACTACATGCCCAAATTTGTCTAAGGATCAATAATTTAAGATTTAATTTATAAATCGATCATTTCAATATGTATAACCTGTTTTTACAACTAGTAGTGCATTTACACTCCAAAAAAGATGATTTATATGCATAAAGATTCATGAAATTTTGATGAATCAGAGGATGGTGGGTTAGGAGATAAACCAATGTCAGTTTTGCATTAAGAGTCATAAAAGACTCTTATGTGCAAAAATAGGCAAAAGATGCATAGTAAAACCCTAAAAATGCAAAATATGTTTGTAAAAAGTAATCCAATGTTGTATTATACCTTATATTTGAGTTGTGAAAGTTGTTGGGGATGTGGTTTCTCATAGTGGACCTGCTCATGTTGTTTATTTTGCAATTGCAAGTTTAAAAAGGGTGGTTTTTCAAAAGAGGCAAAGTTTGCCTTGTAATTTGCAAGGTATAAACTGTACTAGGTGACTAAATGAAAATGCACACCCAAGCTTCTTTGTAGCTTCGAAATTTGTTGTATAAGTTTTAATTAGATGGAGTTACACAAATGGTACATTTACCTATGAATATAAAGTTCAAGTGAAGAACAAGAGAGGTTTATTTCATGCACCTATAATTGAGATTTCATGTAAACACTAGTGCATTTGGGTCAAATTCCGATGACACGTTCGATGTAATTGCCACTTTCTATTGTCGGAAGAACGACAAACCTTGGATCCCCTCAAACATCGTTTCACAGGACGTCGTTTTTCCGACGACATAGTTTTCGTCTGTATTGCGACGTTATATGACGCCACATGTCATCATAAATTGGATTGTCCAACCCCATATTGACGTCGTAAGACCAACGTCTAGGTCGTGGCAATACCAACGTAGTAGACGTGGCAAGAGGGACATTTCAGACGTGGCAAGAGAGATGTTTTAAAGGTGGCAAGCGAGACGTTCTGAAGGTGGCAAGAGAGACATCATAAAGGTGGTAAGAGAGACGTTCCAGAGGTGGCAAAAGCGACGTTCTTAAGGTGGCAAGAGCGACGTTGTGAAGGTGGCAAGAGAGACGTTTCAGAGGTGGGAAGAGAGACGTTTCAAGGTGGAAAGAGGGACGTTGTCAAGGTGGAAAGAGCGACGTTTCAGTGGTGGGAAGAGAGACATTCTGAAGGTGGAAAGAGCGATGGGACGAGGTATCAGCTCCGACGTGGTTGCTATGGGAGCGACACTCTTGGATGTGGCAAGAATGACGTCAAGAAGGTGGCAATAAAAACAGCTTGGCGTGGCAACAACGACGGGAAGAGAGTGAAAGACGTCGCAATTGCAACGGTTTTGTAGGTATTTAAAAAAAAAATTACAATATCAATATCAAGACCTAACAGTCATTCCAAGCCTTCTCTCTCTCTGTAACCTTGTGTTGACAACTTTCTCTCTTCGAAACCTTTTCATCTATAATAATTGATCATGTTGGCATTTTTGTATTAAAGACTATAAATAGAAAATTGTGTCATTACTATGAAGTGTATGTATGGAATCACCTATTTAAATTTTAAAATGGATAAATTGATGTAATATTTTCTGTCTATTATTAATCATGATTCAATGAAGATAAAACTAGTAATATTTTCATCCCCTGTGTCTTGCTCTAACATTTAGAGAGGTCTCCAAGTCAGTTTCAGGTGGGCTACCATAGATTTTGGAGACATCCCAACCACCATATCCTGCAACCAGACAAGACTTGTCAGATGTGTCACTTACACAAACCTGAGATGGAGAGGTATATCATTTATAGGTGCCCCTGTTACTATGCAATTGGAAGTCGTTACTACTACCTATATCAAGATTCGGGGAGCTCGCTCTACACTTTCTTTCAATATCACAGGTTACAACCAGAGATGCCTTGGTCTCTTCGTGAAAGAAATACTCAGTGAAAAATCTCATTTTTTGCTTGCCCCACCCCACCCTGAGATCACCCAGATGATCACCTCAAACTTCCAGGTTACTTCATCTGATCAAAGTAACAAGTGACCAACAACCCCTCAAGATAATTTAGACCATAGATCAATGAGGCCTCAAACCATTTCTCTTCATCCCATCCAGGTGGCCAACCAACAAATTCGAGTCCTATGAGGAGTTGTCATGCTAGGCTACAAACCATGCACCATCAAACTGATAAACAAACCAGCTATAGATGCACCCTAGTGTACGGTGCTTCCAAACCTCCGGACTACCCTCCAGATTCAACAGAGTAGCTAGAGTTTGTTCCAAAGTTTCTAATTTCCTTTGGCCTTGGATGGTGAGAAAGTAGAGCTTCCTTGTTCTGACACTCCCCCTAGGATTGGACAACCAAGGTTAGACACTTGGTTATGCTTCCTTTCTTTCACCTTCTTTTGCTTTCAGTATTGATATAGAAGTTTCTTTCACTCCCACATTGTTGGCATACCTTTTAGTCCCATTGCACTACTTTTATGGTCATTTGTTGGAAATTAATAAAATTATCTTATCTTATCTCCAATCATCTTTGAACCTCAACAAAACATAAGAAACTCATCCTCAACAACCAATTTTGATAAGAAATTTTGTACTACAAATTCATGTTCCAAAGCAATAGAAAAAGATGAAAGCTTATTCTGGAAGTTCTTGTTTCTTGTGCAAGTTTGCTCCGAAAAAACCAAGAAGCTATCAAAGTGGAAGTCTTTTTTAGAGCCTAAGAAAATAAATTGAGTTGAAGGGGGGGCACACACCACTTGAGGAGAGCACCAAACATACAAAAGATTGTGAATGTTTGCCTTCAAGTTTTCTTTGGTAAGGTTTTATGTGTTTGAAATTATATTTTAGAAAGTTACAACCTAGCTTCCATTTTGATTCAAAACATCTTGTAGAAGTTAAGAGGAAAAAGCATTGAAAGAGAGGATATTGTCCAATCTAGGAAAACAAAGTGAAAACAATGTTGTCCAAAATAAAAATAGAGAAAGGAAGATAAA
>JASDQU010369186.1:0-11451 GCA_032191745.1 Picea mariana
TGTGCCCATAGGTTTTGAGTTTCCACGGGGGGGATTTCTGAAAATCCATCGTTTTCTCCCGTCATACTTATCACTTTCCATCTTACTTCTCACTCATCCACCCCATTACATTGGTCCGGGCATTCGGTTGGCCAATTATTTAAGGGTTGTACCTTGCCTTGTGGGAAGAAGGGGCTAAAGGCCCAAAAGGTAAAAGAAGTTGGAAAAAGATAAAATCCTAAAATTAAAACCTCAAGATGCTTCACCCAAGGATCCCCAAGAAAGCAGGAAAAGGCTTCTCAGCAAGAAACAAGAGGGACCCATAAAAAATAATAAAACAAGACCTAGTCAGAGGATAGGAGGTCTCCTCACTGTTGGGTATGTGTTATATTATTTGCATGAGGGGGGGTGTAGGGGGGCGGAGCCCCCCGCGTGGGGGTTCAGGGGCAGCGCCCCCCCAAAAAAAAAAATATGCATCGGGACTGCATTTTTCCTGCCTCGGGACCGCATTATATTTAGGTGGTTTTTGGCACATGGTTTATTTGCCGATGGTTTTCTATTTCCGGTTAAGGAATTAGGTTTTTGGACTAATCCAGGTCATTGGGTTGGGGTTTTGGATGCCACTGACTCCTATATTTATTTTGTATTGTAAACATTGTAACACAATGAATGAATATAGAATATGTTGGTTTTCCTGGTTTGGGTTTCCAAGAGAAAAATATCCGTGTAATGTTTGTGTTTGCCATTGTATCTTTTCTGTTCCTTTTTCTGAATATTAGTTTGCAATAGATATTGTACAAGGTTAGAATTTACATTTGGTATCAGAGCTTTATTGGCTTCAGGGGGATGCCTTTGTGGTCAAGGGTTTGGCTCGGGACTGTGATAATCCTTGTTACAGTGGGAGATCTACAGTATTGCTTTTTCAGGTGAAAATAAATGGCAAGCAATTCGAAGATGGAGATCGAGAAGTTTAATGGGAAAATTTTTGAGCTGTGGAAGCTCAAGATGGAAGATCTATTGGTGGATAGAGATCAGTGGATCGCGGTAGATCCAGGTACTGCACCTATATGAACTTCTGCAGATGATTGGAAAAATTTGGATCGGAAGGCAAAGAGCACAATCCGACTGTGTCTCTCTGATTCAGTATTACTGAATGTGTCAGAGGAAGCTACAGCCAAGGATTTATGGGAACATGGTTTCTTTGCCGATGGTTTTCTATTTCCAGTTAAGTAATTAGGGTTTTGGATGTCGTTGGCTCCTATATGTATTTTGTATTGTAAACATTGTAACACAATGAATGAATATAGAATATGTTGATTTTCCCAGTTTGGGTTTCTAGGGGAAAAGTCTCTGTATAATGTTTGTATTTGCCATTGTATATTTCATGTTCTTTTTCTGAATATTTGTTTGCAGTAGATATTGTACAAGGTTAGAATTTACAATCACGAGCCAATCTATTAGGTCCATGGGTACCTAACGGTATGACACTACTAGCAGTTGGTTACCACGCCAGGGTAGTGGCCTTTGGTTGCATGGCCAAGAGAAAGGGGGTCTCATCACGAGCCATCCTTCTCATCTATGTGAAAGTGATTGTGGGTAACATTGCCACCACTGGTCACCATGCCAAGGCAGTGTCCCTTGATTAGCTTCTTCAAGAAAAATCAATAAAGAATAAAGAATAAAGGCTTCAATGGGCTTGGAAACATTTTCATCCTTGATAGGTGCAACTCGCCTTCTACAAAGGCACCCACAGGTAAGCCCCACATTTCCCTACTTTCACTGCACCCCTTGTAAGGAAATTCCTTATCCACCTCACCCATTTACATGACTTGGATTTAATCTCTTTCCGGAAACATCCCTTTTCCAGTGGACACTAGACCAATAGGACGCCCTCTCACCTCCTCCAAACTTGTATTGCAGATTTGTGTAATGTCTTTGAGCACTTGATTGGGGTAAAAGGGGCTTTATGCACATGTTTAATAATATTGATGATTAGATGTGATTGGAATTGCTATGATCCATGTGACTTATGATCCCATGGAGGGCGTATCTGTTGATGTGCAGGATCATATCTGGCGAGTAGGTACCACATTGGACAGGTACACATGGGGAGATGATTAGTTCGGACCTCCATGGGGCTGAAAATCCCACCAGATGGATGTTGAAACCGCAGTAGGGGGCAGAGACAGGACAAAGGGTTTTAGACTGGAGAAGAGGAGGAGGTTCCACAGAGGCACCCTGGTAGAGCCTTACCTCAGGGGGTTGTGCCCTCTTCATTGGAACAATGGCCTTGTAAGGCCTAGGACGTCACCCAAGAGGCTCATGATGTCATCTAGCTTTATGGACGTTTTGGGAGATAGTCATGGCAGTTTGGCACGTGTGACAGGTTGGAGAATCCCAACGAGGGCTAACGTTTTTCTCCAAGATGCTACATTTTCCCTAGAAAGGGCTAACGTTACCCTAGAAGGGGAATGACTTCTTACTTTTGCTTGATTGGGGTTTTAATTTATGACATTTTAATGTAAAACAATATTATTGTGTATTTTGGACTTGTCGGTGTTTTGATGACCTAAATTTTAATTAAGGTCATTGGTATGGTCTATATTGAGGGTTTTCAGACTCATTTTTTCATCATTTTTCACTCACCACTTGGTGAGGTTTGAAATTTGCGCCCTCATTTAGGGATTTTAGTTGAAAATTGGTGCGCACTTGTTGAAGGAGACTATTTCTTGGCTATTTTGGCATTTCTTCTTGGTGGAAGGTTTACAACTATGGTTTGGCTATTGGAATTCTTGGTTAATTTAAGTGAATTTTTGCGACACTTCTTGATTGAATGGTTATGGTACTATTCACTTGTGTTTGTTATTATAATTTTCTTAATTAAAACCCTAGGTGACAAGCACATGCTAAGGTCCTTGTCTCATGTCCCTACCAAGTTAAAAAAGCCATTTGATTTTGCTGAAGTTAGGTAGAGCCTTGCCATAGCAACACTCTAATCCTATTCTTCTAACCTAGCCATATTTTACTTGTTGTTGAGTTAAGGAAGGAAAAAACGCACTAAGGCATAGGGTTTCTACACCTTAGTGGTCATTTTCCCTAGGATTTGATTGATGAAGCCTTGCCATAGCAACACTTCATCATAAAACTCTCTTGTCCTTAGCCATAACATCTATCACTCAAGCTAGATGTTTTGTTCTGGTCAATGAGTTGAAGAAGGAGGAGAAATCACTAAGGCATAGGGTTTCTACACCTTAGTGAGCCTTTCTCCCCTAGGGTTTCATTGTTGAGGCCTTGCTTTAGCAACACCTCAACATTTAACCCTCTTGTCTTCAGCCATATCTTTTCTTGCTCAAGCTAACTGTTTAAATTTGTCTTTTGAGCTAGAGAAGGAGGAAGACACACTAGGGCCTAGGTCATCTACACCATAGTGAGTCGTCTCCCCTAGGATTTGACTTGTTGAGGCCTTTCTATAGCAACACTTCAACATAAAAAACTCTTGTCTCTAGCCCTGTTATTATCATTTCGGCCCTTCAACATTTGTATCCCTTTTTTACTCCATTTGCCCTAATAAAGCACTGATCTAAGACCTCCATTGTTTGAGTACCTTGGTCACAACTTCAAACAACCAATTACTTTGAACAACTACCTAACCTTCTAAACCTAGTGTAGACTAACATCTACTAACCCTACTTCTTCCATTGTTTATTTATGCTATACTTACACCATTGCAGCATTCATGTCTTTACAAGCAATTGAATGATTAGCTAAGGCGTTTGTTTCTTAATGTTGATATTTCTACAATGATTGCCATTAGAATTTATTATGAAGTGACATATTATAGTCATTGCCATTGTACAACTTTGATTTGCTTCATCAATAATATTGTTTATCAATTGCTTTATATCAGAAGTCCATAATTATATGAAGTGCTAACCAAGCAAGTGATCTTGCATATAGTTTCTTTATTGCTTTGTCTCAGGCAGGTACATTGTTTGGTTATTACTTATCTTTATTGGCCGATTAGCCGAGACTTTCTGATCGGTGGTGACTTGTGAGGGGGGGAATAATTATCAGTTAACCTTTTAAGCCTTCGCCTTTCCAAAACCCCAAGTCATTGGGGACGTCTCCCCTAAGTCTTACCTCCCTAAACAGAAAGAGCTTTCCCATTGAGGTGACAGTGGTGGGATAGACTCAGTTACGCCAGTTTGACCTCTTTTGATCCGTCTTTTACCTTAACTACAAATTGTGCGATAACAAGTCCCATGTTTGTAAATTGGAGAAAGCTTTGTGTAGGTTTAAGCAGGTACCCAAGGCATGGCATGCCAAAATAGATAGTTATTTGATGATCTTGGGGTTTACCAAGAGTGATGCACATCCCAACCTTCACTACAAGGTTGAATATGATTGCTCCTTGATATTGGTACTATATGTGGATGGAATGTTTCTTACAGGGGATGAGAAGTTGATAGATCGGTGCAAGATGAAGCTCACTTCAGAGTTCGAAATGAAGGATCTGGGTTTGATGCATTATTTTTTGGGATTAAAAGTATGGCAGAGACGAGATGAGATATTCCTTGGCCAAGGAAATTATACTGTTGAGATCCTACATATTTTCATAATGATGGGCTGCAATTCCATGGCCACACCTATGGTTACGAATCTGAATCTCTTGATTGATTCTTCTTCAGATTTGGTTGATTCCACTATGTACATACAATTGATCGAATCCTTGATGTACCTAGTTAACAACATGTCGGATATATTCTTTGCAGTGAACACTTTGATTCAATACATGGTTGAGCTTAGACATGTACACTTGGTAGAATCAAAGCATGTATTGAGGTACCTGTATGGTACAGTTGGATATGGACTCATAGATGTCTCGAACGATGGAGTGAAGTTGCAAGGTTATACAAACTATGACTGGGAAAGAAGTGCATTAGACAGAAAAAGCACATAAGGATGTGGCTTCAGTTTGGGATTAGGTATGATCTCATGGTTGAGTAGAAAACATTCATCAGTGGAACTCAGTACAACAAAGGCAGAATATATAGCAGCCAGTGTTGCAAGTCGTGAAGCAGTGTGGCTTCATAAGTTGCTTGCAGGGTTATTTGATCTAGAGTTGGACCCAACTTTGATATATTGTGATAATCAAAGTTGTGTGAAGCTTTCAGAGAATCCAGTCTTTCATGAAAAGTCAAAGCATATAGAGATTAAATACCATTTCATCTAAGACATGGTGTAGAAAGGAGCACTTGAACTCCGGTACATATCCACATATGAACATATAGCAGACATTCTCACCAAGCCTCTATCTAGAGTAAAGTATGAGTACTTCAAAGACAAGCTTGGCGTGATGTAGAATGTCCACCCTCATTGAGAGGGAGTTGTGATGTTTCTCCTAAAGTGAGAAGATACTCTCCCTTTGGCCAAGGGTTTTCCAAATCAGTTATGTGAAGTGACTGAGGGAGTAATGAGTAGCCCAGTACAAGTCTTACCTACGTCGTGTGAAGTGGCTAGGTGTGATTGGGAATTGTAGCGTGGTATTTCCTACGTAATGTGAAGTGGATGGGTTTGATTGGGAATACTAGGAGAGGAGAAACATCATAGATACTTGCAACGTAGTCTTGAGACTATGGTGGTAGTCTTTCCCATAGCATGTGAGGTGGTAGTCTTTCCCATAGCATGTGAAGTGGATGGGTGTGATTTGGACTAATAGGAGAGGAGAAACATCCTAGATACTTGCAGCGTAGACTTGAGACTATGGTGTTAGTCTTTCCCATACCATGTGAAGTGGATGGGTGTGATTGGGACTACTAGGAGAGGAGAAACATCATAAACACTTGCAGCATAGTCTTGAGACTATGGTGGTATTCTTGCCCATACCATGTGAAGTGGATGGGTGTGATTATGACTACTAGGAGAGGAGAAACATCATAGATAGTTGCAGCGTAGTCCTTAGACTATGGTGGTAGTCTTTCCCATGCCATGTGAAATGGATGGGTTTGATTGGGACTACGAGAGGAGAACATCATGGAAAAATATGTCCCACGCTAAGAGGGAATGTTGATTTTTTTTGTAGCAATGGGAGGTATTTCCTCCTGGACAACTTTTCTTAAAGAGGAAGATTCTAAGAAGTCAAAGGAAGACCATTGAATAGTTGAAGAACACCCCGGAAGAGAAGTCGTCCCACAGAAAAATAATAAAGTGGAAATAGAATTTCTAGCAAGATCAGTCGGCCCACAGGAAAATATTAAAGTGGAAATAGAATTTCCAGGAAGAGAAGTTGGCCCACAGAAAAATATTAAAGTGGAAATATAATTTCTAGGAAGAGAAGTCAACCCCAGTAAAGTGACTAAATGACTATAAATAAAGTGACTCCTTGCTCATTTGATCACTCACTTAATCAACTATATCACTCAAGACTAGCAATTGACTAGGTTATGCATCACAATTTGCAACTTCTGCTCATATCACTTTCAAAACCTCCAAATAACCAATTACATTCATACATCACAATTCACATATCCACAATAATGAATACACGATCTATATATATACCTATTCACACCTACACATGAGTCCCCTTTACTATTAGGCCAATCCTATAACACATGTATTTACACATTACATGTACATTTAACCCCATATATGTCCCCTCTTGGGGTCATATCATATACATTTAACCTTATATATTCCCCCTTTGAGTCAAAACAGGAAAGGAAAATGTGTGTTGGTATATTTTAATGGTGAACTAGAGATATTAAAAAAATTTCTCTTGAATAAAAAAATATCTTCTTACACCATGCATGAGAGACAAATTTGTGGCCACTGTTAGCACTTGGTAAATTTCCTAGAGGTTGACGAAAGAAGAAATTTACAAGGTAACTTTATCCAACCACTTTTGAAGCTGGGATCTATCCCTTCCAACTTCAGAGAGGGATCTCTCTATAAGATTTAGCTATGTTTTCAATTTTAGATATTAGGCTAGGTAAATAAATAGGTCTGTTTTGTTGTCAAAGTGTTTTTTGAATTGGTTGAGACAGTCTAAACATCCATTGGGCTATGGGGTCTGTGTTTAATAAAAATGAAATACAACCAGAAACGTTAAGGAAGACTTCGGTAGGGCGAGATAATATACTCACTGGATCTTTTAATAGCTTAGATGATGGACAGAAGAAAAGATGAGAAAGATAATTTCAACTAAGAAGCAGTTAAGAATTCCTTAATTGAAAACACCAGAAGATAAACACCGAAATCTTTTGAATCGGAAGCAGGGTATCTAGGATAAATCCTGCAACATTCGTTACTCTTAAAGATTAATTTCAGAAAACAATATGATCACAAAGCAAGAATAACATTCAACTTAGAGAAAAACATCACCAGTGAATACATGTAAGAATCCTGTAAAGTGCCTCCTCTTTATTAATGGAAGATCTCTTCAAAAATGTTACAGTCTGATAGCGTCAGGGTGTGAAGATCAACAACCCTCAATACTTTGATCGATGAAGTATTTATAACTCAATTACAAACGTTCCTGTCATAAATGACTAGGACGTGCTAAATCTATTTTTAGCCTAACAAACTTAACAAAACTCAAAAATCTAGGAACTACTCGATGACTTGGTGTAACTGCTTGCTGATTTCTGGGTAGGCCGTTGGTGAGGTTTCCGCACAACCTCTTATGACTGGACAAATGACTGGACTGGGGACAGCTCATCTGCTAATCAATTAGATCACAGAGCTCCTCCCATCTGATATGACTGGGCACGTTGACTTTGAGCAGTCTTCGATACACTTCGTCCATGTCTGTATACTTAGCGAATGTTGGCTTGGTGAGGAAAATGTATCGAATCTCATGTTGGATGATGATGTCCCACTGAAGGGCATCCAGGAATGCTTTGTCGGTGATGCTCCCTTGTATGCCAAGAAATTTTGAACTGTCCTTAGACACCTCAGCCAATCTCTTCTTATAATCTGGGAGTGTCATCAGTTTATCATTAATAACCTTCAGACCAGGCAGACCTTTCTTTTGGAGAGTTTCAATCTTATTGAAGAACCTTTGTACCCGTTGGTCCATGACCCGAACCTTTTCTTCCAGCTGAAGCATTAGACCTCTCTTGGTCAGAACTCTCTTAACCTCAAGGATGGTCTCTGTTTTGTCTTCAATCTTGAGTTCTTCTAGCTCTTCCCTGGTTTTAGAATTTAGAAACTTGATGATCTCATTTGCTTGTGCTAGCATGTCTCCCAATTCTACTTTGATCTTCTCAATGGCCTATTTGCTCCTTTGGAGCAATTCATTCTACTCAAACATGATCTGGATCATGGGCCAAATCTCATTCATGGACTTAGTGATATCTGTCCATACAGTCTCTTTAACTTTAGCTAAAGTTTTTCCTGCCACAGTTTGCTTCTGGAGCTGCTAAATTTCTTGTCTGAGCTGCTCTGTCACCTGCTTTTCCTTAGACAGGCTGGTCTGGAAGGAAGCTTTGAGTTCCTAAAGGTTCTCCACTTCCTTTTTAAGCCTGCTGATCTCTGTCTCCTGCAGGTTCATCTTCTCCATGGATCTAGCCAGGTCGGCTGTGTTCTCTTGGGATATCAATGGAGTTGCAGATGGGATTGTTGTCACTGATGCAGTGCTCAACCCTGTAATTGGGATGGCACTCAATGGAATGCCTTCCATTGGCTTCAGCTACTCTTTCTCCTTCAATAACCTCTCCATCTTTGCTTCCATTTCTTTGAGCTGTGTACTCTGCTCCATGAGCATCTTGAGCATTTCGTCCTTCTCGCCTTCTTTCTCTGCAATCTCCTTCGCCTGCGAGTCCTCTGTGGATGGGAGCTTCAGTTGTTTCCTCAACGAGGCAATGTCTGCGTTCTTCTTTTTTATCATCTCCTCTGCTGCTTTGACGTTTGAAGGATCATAGACGATCTTGAGAACCAGCTCCTCCAAAGTTTTGATTCTATTGTCTTTTGCAAAGGATGATATCTTCTCCAGTTTGAGTTGTGTCTGAGCATTGTTCAATGATACTTGTAATTTTGCTGCAGAAGCAGAAGCATGTGCCAACATATAAAAAACCATCTCCGCTGTCTACTTGTGCAGATCCATCTGATCTGCTGGGTGCACGTCCTTCGTCTGGAATTCGAAGGTGGCCCTCTTGTAGTCTGTGATTACCTTGGGGTCTGGTACCTGCGCCTGGAGGAAGGCCATGTGCATCTTGCCCCTTTCTGTGTCAAATGCAGACAACATCCTATGCTGCACAGTGGATGACTGCTTTTGAAACTGAGCATAAGTACTGTTGGTAAGGGTCTGGTTCTTTTTCTTAATCAGCTCATACTTCTCGAAAACGCTCAACTTAGGCCCAGTCTTGCTTTGTTGAGTGTCCAATGGGGAGTCTATGGATTTCTTCGGTAATGTTGTAGTGATGTCCTTGGAGAGGCTCGAACCAAAGGGAGGAATAATAGACTTAGTGACTGTGGTGGGGGGTGTCTCTTTTTCTTCTGTCTGGCCAAGAACTGAAACTGTCTTGGGCCTCTTCATGTGCAACTGGAATTCTTCAAATGACACCTCCTTAACCGGCGGAGATAAATCCTGTCGCGGTCTTTTTTCCTTAGGGACCTGTGGCGTGGTCATTGGTGGCACAGAGGTCGGGGGAACCTACTGCTCTACTTCAACCAAGGTGTCAGGCACCCATACTGTCTGATTGGCAAATTTTTCAATCTCGGGCTTGGCTTCGTGAACATACGGGATGTTATTGTTCTTCACCCGCATTTCTGAGATGATCCCGCAAGGATCATAATGCCATGGGAAGCTTAAGAAAAACTTCATCTCTCTCAACATCCTGCCAGCTTCTTCTCCGGCGCCCCGACTGTTACAAATGAAGGAGCCAATTTTCCCCTTGATTCGAAGTTGCTGCTTTTTCTTCAATGACACGAAATGAATGTCATCTGAATTCATGATTTGTCTTATATACTCTAAAGCGAAGATTCTTACCGGCACATACTTGGGCAGCTTGTAAGGTGGAAACTCACACCCATACACTCTGATTTCGGAATGGTTTTGATACAGGCACCAATCCCCGGTCTTTGCATTATCCGAGAGATGCAGGATTCTCTGGACTTCGTCGTTTATTCGAGGCTCGGGCCTGCCGCTCAACATGCTCACCACAGGGTGGTAAAACAGATCAATGAATGCCTGGAAGCTATACTCTGTGGAGTTATGCTTCAACAAAGAGGTCCATGTTGTGACTGCTTGAGGCTTTCCATCTGCATCCATCTTCTGCATGGAGAAACTGAATTTGTCTACTTGAAAGTAAACAAACATATAAGCCAGTAAAGACGAGTATCTGAACATGCCTTCCGTGCCAAAATTCACCAACTGTTCATGAATATTGTCAGCCAAGAAGGTGCTGAAATCGAACTGGGTTGTGGGCTTTTCATCAGTGGAGAAAATAAACAGTAAACCCAGAATGGGCTCATCTACCCATTGGTCGGAATAGTACCCCAGTAGAGCACAAAGGGAAGAAATGACCTGGTTTCCCTTAGTAGAGAAAATGGACAACGGGTAAGGGGGATTTGTGGAAGGGAATTGAGCGGAGGGGGGAAGGAAAAGATCGAATATTTGAGCTCTCTGGGGAAATGTCATCTTCTGATACAACTCTGTGAGGATTTCTAGGTTGAAAGGGGATGCAGAGTCGGCACGGGGAATTTGCATCATCTGGTCAATGTCTTCGGGCGTGATGAGGAACAGGGTTTCTCCGAATGAGGAGATGACTGCTCTTTGTTCAGGGATGTAGTGAGCCTGGCATTTAAGCGCGAATTCGAGAAAATGGTGGATCTGGGGAAAGAGGTAAAGGGGAAAATTGGACTCCCAGAGTCCAATTTCATCGCTCTGCTCCAAGAAAACTTCCCTGAGCCATGACTGGAGGTCTGAAAAATCGAAGTCGCATTTGGTATCTGCGATTAGTCTGTCTTTGTCAACCAGCGGGATTTTGTCCAGGTCGACAGGAGGAGGAAGAAAAGGATTCTCTTCTCCTTCTGCTTGTCTGGGATTTGGCGCCATTTCCACGACTATACCTGCAATAAACACAAAGTTAGTGGGGTCGACTAACTGTAGATGAGGGTGACGGAATGTAACGGAGGAGCAAGCTATGATTTTCTCTGGTGCGATGGGTGAATAGCGAGGGTAATGGGGAGAATGGTAGTTTTATTTAAAACTGGGGTCGGTTTTGCGCGGGAGACATGTCAGCTGGGGTAACGGATATGTTACCCAATAATAAATGGACAACGGGCCACTTGAGGGTGAGATGGCAGGTGACGGTGGACGAAACATACGGACGGGTGATGTGGCGGCTAGGGATTGGAGGTAAAAGTCGCGATAAGGGGCTGGTCATGAGTGAAAGGGGTTAGGGGACTGACAGTTGTTATGGGATGGGACATAACCCGGGAACAAGTGGAACAAGTAGAACCTAGTGG